>CM049802.1:8112659-8168151 GCA_027422405.1 Ptychobarbus kaznakovi
TAGGTATAATAATACTGGGCCCTCTGTGAGGACATTAAAGAACTTTCTCTCATAAACATGCCTTTTATTCACAGCCATATCATTAAATCCTCTGCATATTAATCCTCACTGGGCTACTGCGGTCCTACACACTGATTTGGGACCAGGTGGATCTAAATCAGACAGAAATGCATCCCTGTAAGAACATTTTGGAATAGTTGGAAACTTTTTAAAGGGCTCTGAAACCACCAGAAGAGCAAATGTGCCACCCTGTGGTGGAATTCAGCACACAAACCATCAGAAAGCAATATATGTGTGTCCTTGTTAGTGTGAGTCTGTGTGTAAGTCAGAGGAGCCTGGCTTTGAGCAGCGATGCAGGAATGCCGGGGTTGTTTTCCAGACGGCTAATTAAAAAGCAGGGGAGTGTTTTAATGTGCTGGAGAGCAGCAGGTCTCCGGATGGAGGGAAAGGGGGGGAGGGGAAGACAGAAAACTCTAAACGAGGCTGTAATTACACTTCTCAGAGCTCAGCAGGATACAACGCTCCAAACACTTCCGTATGTACACACAAACACATGCAAGCTCAAGGACAAGCACACACATGAAAAGGGAAACAAAAACATAAGTATTCACACACACAACTGATGCACAAACACACACTAGGTTTTGGGTGGGACTAGGAAAGCTGGTATAATGAATTTTCCACTGGATCTCACTAATTGCCTCATAAAAAGGCCTGACGAGTCATTTAATGCAACTCTCTCTCTTATAAACACACACACACACACACACAATTAAATCATAATGATCTCAGTAGAGCTAAACAGAATTAACTTCTATAATTATAATGATAATTTCTTGAAATTAGTTTGTCAACTATTATTGCAACTATTATTTCAGCTAGATGTCAATAATAATAATAATTGTTTACGTTCAGAAAATTAAGAAGAACTAGCGTACATATGGTTTCAATGTTCAACATATAACTCTGCAGATCAAAAACAGGAACAATACTGAGGAATATAAAATGCAACACTTCCTATATGCCATGATAATTCTTTAACTGTATCAACAAAACCTCAAAGCTATAATTGAGATCTGTGTTATTAGCTATACTATAACATTTTGGTCTCAAAAGAATACAAGTTTTGCATTTGCAAAGCCTTTCAATACTTTTTGGTTTACATCTAAAATCATCTAGCAATTCCCTCACAGTCTACAAGAGCAAACGGATATTGTGTAACAAGCCTGACATCTTCTGGTCACTGAAAGAAACTCGTTCAAGTAGCCTATCTCTAGTATCTACCCCGAATGTCTTTTAGTTTTATATTTAAGGTTAAGTTAATAAAACAACAACATTTCATGTATGTTAGGTTAGCGAGAGAACAATAAAAAATGTCTGTAGAGAGTTCCACATAGCGCTGATTTATTGTTTACATAAGTGCACATGAAAGAACGGTGTTTAAACGGTGAATATTAAAACCATTCTGGTTGATGTTTTGTTACTTACCCCTTTCAGTGTTTTATTAAAACCTTTTTAGATATTTCACCAAAGTGTAATGTAGTTTTATTTACAGTGTCACAATACGCAGACGATAAGAGACTACAACAAACCCAGGCCGTAAAGAGTAACTCGGCTTTCAGTTGTTTAAAAAGATGCAATTTGTCATTACAATAGATAGGAAATTAAACGGGCATGTCTGAACAAATGTCCACTGCCACAACACTAAAAAACAACTTTTAAATACAGGTCCGATACCCGGAGAACCGACTATCCCGGGAGGGTATGACATCATGCAAAATTCCTTTCGGCCTAGGCAACTATAAACAGATATATCCAATGAACTTTCCTTTTAGTGTGTTTATATCTCTTTCTCACATTCATCCTGACTAGTATGACACACAGCTGTGTTTTGACTAAGTTCCGATAACTGCGATAACTTACCTTTCTGTCAAAATAATAATAATCTTATTTTATTCAGCTATATGTCAAAATATATAATCTAGTCTTCTAAACAGGGCAACATGACAGCTCTTTCTTGGCACTATTTGATTACATAATGTACAGATCTTATGACAGTCCGCAAACATCTGTCCAAGTGGTAAAAACACCACAATTTTACCACAAGGAGGCAATGTTACATAAGTTCATGTAACTTTATATTCACTCGAGTCAAAACTGACTGAGTGCAAACTGTCAAATATAACCTGATTAATCTAGAAAACAACAACAACAAAACAATTAAGACAAGCAGGATGAGGCAGTTTATCTAATTATTTTACAATGTCAACAGTATAAACTAGATAAAAAAGTTTGTGAACAAACTGAAGTTGGCTTGAGAAAGTCTGACGTAATATGCATTTTATACGTTTGAAGTACCATAAAAAAGATAGATAGCATAGTCAGATAGAAATAGAAAGATAGCAGACACCCTTAGCAACACCTGCATTATAAAACCTTAATGCAAACATTAACCAACACCCTGGGTACCCTAGAGCAACCGGATGGCAACACCTTAGAAATCACTAGAGTACTTTAGCACCACATAGCACACCTTAGCAAACAACCCTATAGAAACATAGAAACCACCCAGGACCTGGAAGCAACACCCGGGTCAAACATAAGATAAGTGGCAACAACATTAGCAAACACCCTTAAAACCTCAAATTATGGTACCTTAGCAACCGCATAGCAACACCTTAGCAAACACCCTGGGTACCCTAGCAACCGCATAAAAAATGCCCTAGAAACCAACCGGGTACCTTAGCAACCGCATAGCAACACCTTAGCAAACACTCTGGGTACCCCTAAAACCGCATGGCAACACCTTAGAAATCACTCGGGTACCTTAGCAACCGCATAGCAACACCTTAGCAAACACCCTGGGTACCCTAGCAACCGCATAGACACCCTAGAAACCACCCAGGTACCTTAGCAACCACATTTCGGTTTCGTTGCTAGGGTATGATTAGCTAGCATGATTAGCATGTGACTAGCATGTTGCTAGCATTATTAGCATGTTGCTAACATGTTGCTAGCATGATTTTAGCATGATTAGCATGTCGCTAGCGTGATTAGCATTTTGCTAGCATGTTGCTAGCGTGATTAGCATGTTGCTAGCATGTTGCTAGCGTGATTAGCATGTTGTTAGCATGTTGCTAGCATGATTAGCATGTGACTAGCATGTTGCTAGCATGATTAGCATGTTGCTAGCATGTTGCTAGCATGATTTTAGCATGTTGCTAGCGTGATTAGTATGTTGCTAGCATGATTAGCATGTGACTAGCATGTTGTTAGCATTATTAGCATGTTGCTAACATGTTGCTAGCATGATTTTAGCATGATTAGCATGTTGCTAGCATGTTGCTAGCGTGATTAGCATGTTGCTAGCATGTTGCTAGCATGTTTCTAGCATGATTAGCATGTTTCTAGCATGATTAGCATGTTGCTAGCATGTTGCTAGCATGATTTTAGCATGATTAGCATGTTGCTAGCATGTTGCTAGCGTGATTAGCATGTTGTTAGCATGTTGCTAGCATGATTAGCATGTTGTTAGCATGTTGCTAGCATGTTGCTAGCATGATTAGCATGTTGCTAGCATGTTGCTAGCGTGATTAGCATGTTGCTAGCATGTTGCTAGCATGATTAGCATGTTGCTAGCATGTTGCTAGCGTGATTAGCATGTTGCTAGCATGTTGCTAGCATGATTTTAGCATGATTAGCATGTTTGCTAGCATGTTGCTAGCATGATTTTAGCACTTGATTAGCATGTTGCTAGCATGTTTCTAGCATGATTAGCATGTTGCTAGTATGTTGTTAGCATGATTAGCATGTTGCTAGCATGATTTTAACATGATTAGCATATTGCTAGCATGTTGCTAGCGTGATTAGCATGTTGTTAACATGTTGCTACTATGATTAGCATGTTGCTAGCATGTTGCTAGTATGATTAGCATGTTGCTAGCATGATTTTAGCATGATTAGCATGTTGCTAGCATGTTGCTAGCGTGATTAGCATGTTGTTAGCATGTTGCTAGCATGATTTTAGCATGTTGCCATCGTGATTAGCATGTTGCTAGCGTGATTAGCATGTGACTAGCATGTTGCTAGCATGATTTGCACAGAGATGGTCACATTAGCATGATTAGCATGTGACTAGCATGTTGCTAGCATGATTAGCATGTTGCTAGCATGTTGCTAGCATGATTTTAGCATGATTAGCATGTTGCTAGCATGTCGCTAGCGTGATTAGCATGTTGTTAGCATGTCGCTAGCGTGATTAGCATGTTGCTAGCATGTTGCTAGCATGTCGCTAGCATGATTAGCATGTTGTTAGCATGTTGCTAGCGTGATTAGCATGTTGCTAGCATGATTAGCATGTGACTAACAGCATAGATATAGAGAGAGAGAGAGAAGAGAGAGAGAGAGAGAGAGAGAGAGATCGATCGATCGATCGATAGATAGATAGATAGATAGATAGAGTCAGTAGATAGAAAGAGTCAATAGATCATTTCCTATGGTAAAAAGTTTCAACCTATATGCTATTTCATGGGCCGTCCCCTCACCATGTAAGTCTATGGGACAATTTGGGGGGCTCTTGCGCCCCAGGGGTAAAACTTATACCCCACTGCGGGTATGTTCTCGCTCAGCTTGATAGCCTCTTCAAATGTTGTGATTCACAAGTTTCTACGAATTCCTCGCTCTGCGCTACAACCCGGGCCGCATGCATTGTCTAATTGTTACGCTATTGCTAATTGTACGATTAGCATAAACCCGATCGCTTAGAAAAGATATAGCAACTCGAGTCAGAATAGTTCGGAGATATGGTGCGAGTTGAGTTTGCCGAGTTAAAAGCTCTAGGAGGAGTAGCAGTCAGAAATTTAGTCTCAAAGAATTAATAAGTTTTAAATAGAATATCAGTAAGTTGGCTTTCCCAAGCCAACTTAATAACTGAAGAAATGAAAATGCATATACGCCATTTGCATTCAGATGAAATTGCTTTGATTATAAAACTGAAATTAAAGAATCAGCATTCAATACACAAACAACATCATATGGAAGTCAAATAAGATAAGTGACAACATTGTAAAATCAAATTGCAAGAAAACACTTGGTGTGACAAAGAAACCGACTGACCAAACACCAACATGACGTCTTAACATCTGAAATTACATTGTTTGTTACTATATTCTGGAAGTAATTGTGTAACCTCAGTTGAGTAAACCTGTCTGTTTGCCTAATATCCCTTAAAGGACAAAAGTGTTCACTCATCTAACTCTCAAACAGCTTACCTGAAGCACATTAGTGAAAGGTATAAACAAAATGGGACCTTCTCTGTGAAAACCCAACTAAAGTATTTTTTTTTAGATTTACTCTTTTCTGCATAAAATCATCCTACATATTGTAAAGAACATTCAGTGAAAATATATTCTTGGTATCGTTAATATTGACTGAGTAAGGCCATGTCAAAGATTGAAATCATAGTGAAATTAATGCTTGTAATCAAACTTTGATACTCGTTATCTCAGAATTAGATTTTTAGACTTTAGCCTGGTTTTTACAGAGAGGGTCACAAATGATTAACAACTGATGAATGCACAATAATAATATTTAATCTAAAACTACCAATAAACACACTGAAAATGAATGGCTAACACTGATATAGCTCTGATATATTATGCAAAATGGGTCTAAATAGCTTTTACTGCTAAGACTGAACTAAATACAGCATCAGGGCTTCTGAGATTACACTTAAGGTCAAAAGACATTCAAGGCCATATATTGTACAGCTATTTTCAAAGAACCTTGTTTTAAATTTGTTTATAAGCATTTTACCAATTTGTATCACTTTATGTCAGTTGCCTAAACAATGACCTGCCACCACCAATACTTCATTTGTTACATGTGTGTATGATTTCCTAAAGTAATGGAAGAGAGGAAGAGGTGGAGACAATCATGGGATGTAATTCAGGAGAAGTGGACAGAGCCTGTATCCTAATCTATATGCCAGTTGTCTAAAATATAGGTTGTCCCAATCAACTTTTAACAGTAATCACCCATTGAAAACACTAATAGTGCAGAACAATCTAGTTCTAACTCAAACAACTTCAATTTGCACTATGCATTTTAACAATCATCTTCATGGCTGGCAAACTGCCAGACCAAGCCACTGCATGGGGTCTACACTCAATAGGATTATTATTGATTAGTAGCATTAATGATCTGAATGGAGGACTAGGGAGTCTTTCATTGATGTGCTCATTAAAACAAGAGCTCTGAGGTCAAATACCTAACCCAACAGTCAGATCTGTGACTCCTGAGGGAAATCAGGCTAGCTGATCTTTTATGAGGCTACAGTGACAGGTACACTGGGGTGCAGGTGTGTTTCATTCTGACAAATGCCTTCAATTGTGACAGCTGCAGTCACTGTGAAGAGAATCTGAGTGAAGCACTGCCATCAGAATAGATATGAGCAGCACAGCAAAGCACTATCATTTATAAACATTTATTAATTTCCACTACAGATCAGCAGTGCATTCAAATATTCTATTAAGTACACACAAACAATCAGAGTAAAGTCAATACTGTACAAGGCAAAAATGTACACTGTAAATATGTTTTCACCATAATGTGTTATCTATATTTCTTGAGTTTTCAGTTGATTTTCTTCATCGGTAATTCAATTCAGTTTCAACTTAATTTTTTTCTTTAGCAGTAATTAAATTCAAGGTGGTAGAAAAAGTGCAACGAATCACTAAACTTGAACCGTGCACCACTTTAATTAAAATTTTCCATTTTAGTGGGCTGAAATTTTTCCAGTGTGCAAAGTTTTACAGTGCACACCTCTTGAACCAAAATGCATCCTTTAATAAATTATTGCGAAAAACAAGATCTGAAAAAAACCACAGATCTCTCTAAATAAAGTTAATCTGGCTTCATATAGTTAGTGATTTTCTAACATGGGGTTAATTTGAAAAGGTAAGTTTGTATGCTAATCTTAAAGTAACTGTTAAACACCTAAACAGGGATTAATTCCTGTGGACTTGACAGACAGCTTGAATACACAACACTAGCATAAACAATGGCTCTCCAAAGCAAACCTAATTACAGTAGACATGGCAAGCCATTTTTACATTTAGACCTCAGTCAAGGTAGCGCCTTATTTCATTTTTGACATGAATTAAAACGAGACTGTGAGGGACAGAAGTACAACCCATTCAATGGATTGAATTATATATACAAATTGTTCAGCTGACAAAAAACTTTCTAAAAAAAATTACAAAAAAAACAACTTTCTGGTAAAAAAAAAGCAGTTTTATATAACTTGCTATAAAGCAGTTTTATATAAAACAAGCTGTTACTTGTGACAATTACATGATATAAACCTTTATACAGTGCATTCCATAGTAAACACTAAGTTTATCCCTTTCATTTTCATTAAATTAAATTTAATATGATTAAAGGGGTCATATGATGTTGCTACAAAGACCATTATTTTGTGTATTTGGTGTCATGCCTTATGCAGTTCGAGGTTCAAAAAACACATTATTTTCCACATACTGTACATTATTGTTGCTCCTCTATGCTCCGCCTTTCTGAAAAGCTCATCGTTCTGAGAAACAAGGTGTGCTCTGATTGGCCAGCTATCTGGTGTATTGTGATTGGCCGAATACCTCAAGCGTGTGACGGAAATGTTACGCCCCTTCCCATGTTGTGATGCGGTGTCCCGGTCCTTTTTACTGTCTATGGTCCTGGAGCAACGAGACTAAAACAATAAAACCCGCTATAAACGAGGCATTTGTTGCATTCAGTGGGGACATAATTACTGATTATAATGACTCATACGGTCTTTTGCCGTGCAGTGCAAACATAACACCATGTCTGCATTTGTGATCGTAGAAACGCCAAACAAGCATTACTCTACCTGCTCAGTTGTGGGCAGTCCATTGGGCAGTCGTGGCCTAATGGATAGAGCGTCTGACTTGTAACCAGTGCTTAATTTGTAAATTTTAAGGTCCCGGAACAAAGCAGGGTGACGGATCCGGCATGTGATTAGAGGAGGGAGAGGTAAGGGAGCAATCGCGTGATCACATTGGTGGGCCATTTTAAGTGATTAACAGCGAGCATCAGTTGCAATATTAGGGTTAATACATGAAAAAGCAATGATATTTTGAAACCGCAATTTCCAGGCCTGGGAAAAAAACTTATAATGCAGTTTTATTTCACAAATCTCTGTAATAGAGTTATAATTAATCCTGTCCAGAATTTTGTGGGGGATTGTGTGTATAGTGCATAGTTTTACTCATTCCCGCAGCTTTCGAGTTTATAATGAGCAAAATTCCTGCAAACATTTATTGAATATAGCATGTAGGTTAGATGAGTAAATAAATCCACACAAACTAGCAGATTAAATCAGTCATCTGAAAACATGTGAGTGATTCAGCTGGACCGCGTCTTCTCTCTTTCACTCTCTCAAAGCGGCTTCATATCAGCGCATCTCATCTGCACTACAACTAGCTGCTGCACGCTGTCACTGATCCAAGACTTTCACTTGCATCTCGGGACAGTTGACAAAATTGTCACTTGCTTAATCTGGTCATCGTTGCATCGTCACAAAAATGTATAATTTGCAGGTCTTTTTACTCGTGCGCTCCAGAGGCTGTTTCAGGCTGAGCGCTCAGTCACATCCAAAGCCGTCTGAGTATCATATCGAGTTATTTTTCCTAGTTTGTTGTTGAGCTTAAGTGTCCAAATACACACAAAATTACTCAAAAATGGCTGTCCTGGCGAGTATCCAGGTTTTTTCTTAAGTAAATGTGAACAGTTGAGAAAGAAAATGAATGCACAAACTCAACTGCTGCTCTAAAACTCTGCCGTGCCACCCCCACTTCACTCTCATAATTAAATATGATTTTAAAGATGCACGTGAAAGACTGGATCATTTGTTTATTGATACAACTGCATTAAAATAAAAGCAGACACTGGCATGTTTTCTGATTATAATTTTTTCCCCTACTGCAACGTGAAATAAATAAATAGGCCTAAATAATAATAATAATAATAAAATAACCACGATTAAAGCTGCAAATGCAAATTAAGTGTAGAAGCCTGAAGTGGCCATGGAAAGATTTGGGAGAATCCCCGGTGAGCAGCGCAAAACAGCTGGTGTAGTCAGGGCTTCATCTGAACAAACCCGGTCTGGATCGGCACCTCTGAACTCCGATCATCTCATCTGACAGATCCTCTTCCTCCAGTGAAAGACGTCCGTGTCAGGGTTATTATAGTTTTGCATTTTTAAATTCCCTTTTATGTTAATATTGCTTTCAATTGTCGCTATAAATTTCAGTTTCATTTTTGAATAATTTGGTTAATTTGTTTAGTTTTTATTTTTGTGAACAGTTTTCTACCCTATACAGGTTAGTTTGCGTTTTAATTCGAGTTTTAGTAATTCAAGTTTAGCAGAATAAAAAATAACACTTCCAGAGCACAGACCAAAGACATTTTAATTTAAGCTTATTGACCACTAGCGACACTAAATTAAAGCATGCTGAGAATGATTAGAAAATGAATATTTATTTTGATTATTTTATTTAGTTGCTGTTGGTTTCGTTTTGTTTTAGTTTTTCCATTCATTTTGACATTTTTAAAAATTTTCTTTCTTGCCTAAATGCCTTTATTTTCATCAAATAAATGTATTGATTTGACATATTTTACAGTTTAAACATGCACTCTAAAAACTGCGCAACCCAATTTGGGTTATTTTGGTAACCCAGCGCTGGGTTATTTTAACCCAACAATTTGGGTTATAATGTTTAACCCAGCAGGCTGAGTTGCTTTTTTATGGTTTAAAATTACTACATTGCTAGGCTGAACCCAAAATTAACCCAAATCGAGCTAGATATTAAACCTACAAATCTTGTTCATTTCAAAATCACTTGTACACACAAAGAATGACTATCAAAAGGTAAATATTTATTAAAAACAACAGGAGAAAACAGTCAAAAAGTAACATGCATGTTAAGAAGAAATGCAGAAAAGTATGGAATAAACAGCTACACAGTTTATAAATGAAGCATTAAACATTCATTGAAAAATTTTTTTGATCCAAATTGACTTTTTTGGTAAATTGTATATATTGTATAAAATATACTAAAACACGATTATACAATAATTGTACAATTGGTTAATAGTTAAGTTCTTTACAAACTATTCTGGAATGAGAGTACACAAATAAACCACAACATTAACACTGATATTATAACATTTAACAGAAGCATATGTGTGTGAAAGAATGTGAGCATGTGTATGAATCACAGTGTAAACTCCATTTCTACTAAACAACACAGAACAAGCATTTAACATTTGGTTTTTTACAAATACACTTACAGTTTGTTTCATAGTCCATGAATACAGATCATGCATCACTGCCAATTTTCATGATCTCTTTAGCATAATTGATGTAGTCATGAAGAAGCCCCATCAGCACATCATGTGACATCTTTTACAGCATCCTCCTTTAAAACCACTGTTGCATCAGTTTGGGGGAAATTCTCCTCTTTGACCAGCATTCATCCCAGTCACTGCCTGTTCTTCATCAGTGGCCTAAAAAGAGAAAAAACATTTAATGAAACTATCCATTTTCAGATAGAGGTGCATCCACATCAGTAAGGACAGGTAAATAGTCTGTCACTTTGTGTGGATATTTAATGCATGTCTACCACAGCGCTCTAGAATGCTATAATGGCAGCCTAGTGTGAGGACATGTAATATTGTTTAAATAAATATATTTCTTTCAGAAAGTTTCTTCTTTACTGAAACATTAAAACAGACACGACATTCACATACCTCACAAATGTCCATGTACGTGGAGGGCTGCTCTTTAACGGGTTAGTTCACCAAAAAAATTTTAATTGGTCATAATTTACTCTCCTCGTGTTGTTCCAGACCCATACAAACTCTGATAATTTTTGGAACAAAAATAAATATATTGAATATTATCTTAATTTTTGTCGGCACGTCTGGGAGACCAATATTTTCTTCTGAACAGACATGTTCGCTATCATGTAATTTAAGATTTATTCATATATAAATATTGGAATGTATTACTTCTACAATAACTCTGTATTTATTAAGCTTGAAAATAACGATTATCTAGACTCTCAATGGATTAAGAAAAAATTATGAGAGAAAATTTTAAATATATTAATTTGTGTTCTAAAGACAGACAAAATTCTTATAGGTTTGGAATGACATGAGGGCAAGTCAAATTTTTTTTTGTGTGTGAACTATTCATTTAAGAAAGGAAGACCAAGAACGATGACTCTCCAAATCAGACAACTCCAAAGTTGGTTTGAGTACTGTAATGAAAAACACAGACATCAATGGTTTACCTAAAATATGAGCGCGTAATCATCCTGTTGTTGCATCAAAATGTGAAATAAACAGGCAGGAGACAACAGAAACATTTATTATTATTTATTATTGTTAAAAATAACTTACATCAATCTCAAAAGAATGATGCTCTCTTATGTATCTGGCTTTCAACATCTACAAAAAACAAGGAAACATTCTTTTACTCATAGTAAAAAAAATTGATAACATGAAATGATAAAGTTTACTTGCCTTAAACCGTCTTTCCCTCTCTTCTGAAGTTGAGAAAATCGCCTCCTCCTCACACACACACACACACACACACACACACACACACACACACACACATAGCAGGCTGCTGTGTCCTTAACTCCTGGCGCGGGCACAATGAAGACACAAGCTCAACAAATCTGAAATATTACATGCAAGACATTACTGTTAACAATTATCACTTCATCAGCCTCAAAATAATTATGCTAGTCTTTATTACATAACGCCGTTTCCTTTAGAAAACTACGTTCAGTTTAACGCCGAACAATAAGATAAGGAATTAACATGTAAATGTGTTAATAACGTCTATTAACACCTCAAAAAGAGCAGATATTGTAAAATCTTATCTAAATATGACATAAGACACCCACGGACGTTATAAAAGTATGTTAAGTTACCTCTTCCGTTCAGTAAAAGAGGCCGTTAAGATCTCAGTTTCTGAGGCGAAAAACACGTCCACGTATTCAATATAAGCTATTTTCGGACTATTTCCGCCTTCCATGACACCTAATAATACTCCCAGACACAAACAATGAATGATGACTTTACATTTTTAATCTTTACTTACCATAACGTCTTTCACTCGCTTCTTTCAGGCTGAGAAAATGGTGGCTTCTCACATTGGTGTCCTCTGATGTTGACGTGACGTGCGTGCTCTCTTTCACGTCCACGTTCTCAACCCAGCACCGCTGGATTATGATCAAGACCAATTTTCAACCCAAAATTGGGTTAAAACAACCCAACGCCCTTACCCAGCGGTCTCAACCCAGCATTTGGGTTGAAAAAACAACCCAGCGTTTTTTAGAGTGTGTATACAACATTTCTTATATTTAAACTTGTTTAAACTAAGCATTTTTAGAAGCAAAAATAAAAAATGTCATAGTCGGAAAAAGGCCGATGCGGATCATTTAGGTGACTTGGTTTGCTTTGCATTAAATACAATGGGTTAATAGATTAAATTAATAAACAAACCTATTTGACCAAAAAAAGGCTATGACTTTACCTTTCAGAAGCAGGTGTCTGGCTTTAAAACTTATCGGATATCACCAGTAGCGAAAGTCATTCATGTCTGGATAGTTTGAATCGTTATGATGACATTTATGAATGAACATTATGTTTTGCATGTAGCCTATTGACGACGCTCAGTTGGGGGGCGGTGCGGGAGCGGCATGACTATGAAGCAAAGTTAATTTAGATTTAGAGTAACTAAGGTGGGATAACTTGTTGATATGAGTGCAATAATTCCAAACGAATGCCCAAAAGTTAAACTAAAAATCTGTCCTTTTTGCCGCCCTGACTGTGCTGCCGCCCTTGACGACTGAGTTCACCTATATGCACGAGCCGTCCCTGTGTAGGCTATTGATCGGTGCATCATGTCTTGTGAGAGCAGAGCAGTTCCCATGTCGCGTCTTTTGCATGTTCAGGTTCTTTATTTCAAATGTGGATGTGCTGCAAGGGTGGTCATTATAGAGGATTTTTCGTATATGCACACTATAGGTCAGCATAAACGTCTTTCATTGGTGCGTGAGGAGGGGGATCGGATTTCGGAGGTGCAGGATCCAGATCCGGCTTGTTCCGGCACAAATTAAGCCCTGCTTGTAACCCGAGGTTGTGGGTTCGAATCTCGGCTCTGGCAGGAATTGTCCACAACTGAGAGGTGAGACTATTTTCGTTGTACTTTTCTGGAACAGTGTTGAAAATATATCTTAACCACTGATTTCTAGTTGTGTACTTCATTTGGAAGGCTAAACAAAGTAATTTCGCTTTCACAACGAAAAACACACACACATTCTCCATGACATGGCGTCGCAACAACAATACCACAGCGAGAATAAAAGTTACGCCTTCTTTCATTGGGCGGTGTTATGCAAATCTTCCCACACCATGACGTAGACATGTGGGGGCCTGTTTGAATGAGCCGTTCAGTGTTTCCTCTATTATTTTTTCCAGCTGTGGTGGCAGGACTGTTTCCAATGGGCCACACCCCCTCCCCACCCAGGAATCCCATGCACTCAGAATTTAATTTATTATAACAAAAAAGACAAGTAGTTTATCCCGATCTGTGTGCTCACAGAAAATGGTCAATAGAGCATGCGAGTGAGTTCTCTTTCGCTTTAAAAAAGCAAGTCTCAAAAGCACGTGCAAATGATACATTGCATCATCTGTCATCGCGTTATAAGGACGGAACTTTACATCATGGAGCCAGGACAACTGTCTCTCTCTGATTGTGAGCAAAACTAAAGAGCTGATTGTGGACTTCAGGAAGAGACAGCAGCAACCCTAAACTCCCCTTATGATCAGTGGTACCCCTGTGGAGAGGGTGAGTAGCTTCAAGTACCTCGGTGTAAACATCCCCATTTTGGGATTTTGGGACTCACAGTTGAAAAAGACGTACCAAACTTAAAATTATAACAGGTGCTGACTTCAGTGTGCTACACACACAATTTTGGTGTCTTTGCTATCCATCATCCAGAGTTGATAATGGATCATTACCTCTCGAACTAAACCGGGATTTACAGCGTTTGTGACTCAATATTACACGAAGCTGGTATGTACTGCTTTTCTATTATGGATGTTTTGATGTTACTGCTTACACAAATGTAGCAAATGCATTCCTTATAAGCTTTCCATCGAAAAACAGCGATCTATTGTCGATGCTTGAGGCTTAGACCTTCAGAATGATATATAGTTTGTCAAGATTAATTTTGTCCCGTTTCATTTAATCTATTCGTAAACAATGACGTAAAAAGAAAGAGTGTCCAGTGCGATGGCGTCCTCGTGCATCTTAACAGGTTAGGAAAGCCAGGCAAAGACTTTACCATCTGCGACAGCTGAGGAAATTCAGGGTCTCTCCAGCTATCCTGAAAACTTTCTATTCTGGGGCCATAGAAAGTGTATTGACTCTCATCTCAATGTGGTATGGAAATGATTAAAATCGTTTGTGTTTATAAGTCCTGAGTTCTCCCTGAGTCTTTGTCCGTTCACTCGTCTTTTAAGTTGTGTTACCTGTGTTGATTCTTTGAAACCCGCTGACGGACGCTCATGTGCCCCTGGGAGTACTGGTGGCATATGAGGATATGAGTTGGAGCCCAGCTCCAGAGCCCGCTCCTCGCAAGCGCCCTCCAGTGCCCTCTCCTCACAAGTCCGCTCCAGTGCCTGCTCTTCCAGGGCCGTATCTTCAGTGCCTGCTCCTCCAGGGCCCGTGTCTCAAGTGTCCGCGCCTCCAGAGCGCCCTCAATTGCCAGCTCCTCATGAGCGCCCTCAAGTACTAGCTCCTCACGAGCGCCCTCAAGTGCCCGCTCGTCACGAGCCCCCTGTTTTGCCATGGAGGCCTCCCGTGTCTCCATCCTGGACTAGCCTCCAGGGCCCCGCCCCCTGGTGGATATGTTATGGCGTGGGACGCACCTATTTGGAGGGGGGATGATGTCAGGGTTTTGGACTCTTGGTTCTTTGTTTTTCCCTTATCGTTCCTGAGTTTCCTTATTTGGTTATTTTCCTGTTCTTGTTAAGTTAATTTGATTATTACTAGCACCTGTTTTAGTTCTCCTTGATTACGTTTTATGTGTTTATAAGTCCTGAGTTCTCCCTGAGTCTTTGTCCGTTCACTCGTCTTTTACGTTGTGTTGCCTGTTGATTCTTTGATTTATTAAAACGAAGAAAAGTATCTTACTTGAAGTCTAATGCTACCTTCCTGCTACACACACCATGACAACTATGATGCCACTGAGAAGCTGCAGCCATGGCAGGATGATTTTTGGCATGGCAGAATATGAATGTAGCGGAAACACTGCCGTTTTAGGAAGGTAAAAGTGTCTTCACTTTTATAAAGAATATATCTTTGGGTTTAAGACAAGTTTAGTCTTTGCAACTTTAGGGATCTTATCTATGCACGAACAGCTTATAAAACTCCAGAGAAAGGAAAACTTGAAATCACATCATATGACCCCTTTAAGGCCTTTAGAATAAAGTATTGTTACTAATATATGTTTATTTCTTTATTTTTTTTAAAATTATAGATATTTAGGCAGTTTTATTATTACAATAATGACTTGTTGTTTCTAATAATCCATATGGTGACTGTTACTGGTAACAAATACCAAAACATTGCCATTAAATTCAATAAGAATCTATGGTTAAATATTCATATTCCATTTATTCAAATATTCAATATCCATATGTATTCCACTACTACTAGCAACTATACTACATGAATACAGTGTTTAATACATATGTAATAGTGTCTATTCAATTAGTAACTTACTAGGTTTTGCCGATTAATCGGCACCGATAGTTGATTGCCGCAACTATCGGTTATCGGTAAAAATCCATGCCGATAGTTTTCTGTTTTGCGTCCATTGCTGGAGTGGCTGAGAAGGGAACGCTGGCATCATACAATACTAGAGCAGCCTCTAGAGGCGGAAATCACTGAGAGCACGTGTTGTTTATTTTGACATGTGACACTGTGCACTGCACTGAGCGGGAAACTTCAAATGCCATTTAAATACAGCCGACAGAAAATCCTGCGGTGGAACAGAGCGCCATTCACATAGATTTCTATTAAATTGCATTATACTTGTCCTAAATCATTGTAAATGTACATAATGACTTCACTCTGGGCTATAAATTATGTATTGTGCATTTTTTAGTAAAACGTTTGTCTTTCTGTGGCTCTAATAAAGTCTGTATGCTTCATATAGAGCTGTAATAGATCGCTCTTTCTCTTTCCACTTACTGTTTTTTAAAACCGAAATTCAAACTGTTTAATGCCACATTGTTCATTCTAGAAACAAACTTCTGTCCGTTTGGTGATCAAATAAACTGTTTTAGAACGCCACTTGAATTGAACGCAAAGCGTTGTGTGTGTGTGTGTGTGTGTGTGTGTGTGTGTGTGTGTGTGTGTGTGTGTGTGTGTGTGTGTGTGTGTGTGTGTGTGTGTGTGTGTGTGTGTGTGTGTGTGTGTGTGTGTGTGTGTGTGTGTGTGTGAGAGAGAGATACCTCTGAGTTCTCCTAGACACAGCGCTGCACTTTTCCCTAATTTTTGCTTTTGTGTGACTAACTTTTTCTTAATTATTAGATAATTATCAAGTGTTAAAATAGAAGCAAATAAAGTGTGTGAGTACACAAACAATATCCAAATGTATGTCATTTTAATGGTATGGCTGTGTGTAGATATTTAAAGATGGCCATCTTTAAGCATGAATGTTAAAATTAAATGGTAATACTTAACAATAAGAGTCCATTCATAGAATTAATGAAAACTGTAGAAGTATTGTTTCTTGTTAGAGTGTTCATTTCAACATTCGCTATTAGCAGGCTACATTTTTTAATTTTAAAGTTTTTTCTTTTAAAATTAGCAAACTATGAAATAACTTTAATGATAAATATAATAAATAATATTAATATGTTTTATTAATTTGCAAAGTATGGTTCAGTACTGTTACTGCTTATATTTTTTAAAATAGTAAAGCTCTAGTTTTATTTCAGTATCCATTTAAAAACTATCGGTTGATTAATCGGTATCGGCCAGTGTGGTCCAACCTAGCTATCGGTATCGGTAAAATCCACTATCGGTCGACCTCTATTAGTAACAACCCTTTGTATTATTATGTAATGATTAAACATTGTCTATTGGAATAAGTGCTAGTATCGCATTGCATTGTAATACAGTGAACTAGAATATCTACTGTAATATAGAGAAACTGAAGAAAATATTATTATGATTATTCATATTAGTCACTATTGGACAACTTGTATTCATTAACGTAAGTTAACTAACACTGCTAACAACAAAATTAGGTATTAGTTTCTTCACGCAATAGATGTTAAAACAGCTTGCCACAAGTACACATAGGCCTAGATCTAAACAGAGCCGCGTCTGGTAACCGTGCACGAACCCGTGCACCCGTCGCTGAAACCTGCTTATGACTATCTATCGCCTCTTAATTAAACAGAGTCAATGCTAATACTGTTAAACTTGCAGCGAGTTCTTACAAGTGAATTAGCGCGTCACTGAATAGAACCCAGCCAAATGCACGGCGCAGAGACGCGCATTCTCGCCGCTTCAGAGCAGCTGCTTAGCGGGACAGCAGGCCGAAACCGGAGCGCCACTCACCGATGTGGTTATCTTCGATATGAACGATGAGCTCGCCCAGGGACTCGAAATGCAGCCCGCAACCGCCAAACCGGCAAACGTTGGAGAAGAAGGAGGCAGCCGCGACGCCCGTCATAATGGATGTGTTGGCAGAGGTCCGTGAGCTTGCAGACCGGGGAAGGCAGAGGCTGTGCGGGATGGGGGTGATCAAATAGCCGGCAGCTCGTTGCAGCAGCGGCGGCGGTGATTGCAGCTGGAGCTGTTTAGACGGCTGCCAGCCAATGGGAGAGGGATGGGGGCAAAGCAGCATGACGGAGGAGCAGGAGGAGGAGAGACCGGGGAAACAAACATGCTGCTGTTCACCTGAGCGGAGAAAGACGAGGAATGCTTGACTGAGAAGGGCCACATAAGCAACTGTATTATTGTTTATTTCAGTGCACCTTTTGCTACCCTGCCAGCTTGGATTTAAAAGTGTGAGTTTTATTAGTCCCACTGCCTGGGAATGCAAAAACGGTTAACTTTTTACCCAATACACTAAAATTATCATTATTACCACCACCACAGAAAGGCGACTGTCACTGTGACTCTTCCAAGTGTTTATAAATCAAGTCCTTTTGCAAAAAAAAATAAACTTTTCATACTATGCAATAGTAATGCATTGGTCTTTAATTTCACACCTTTGTTTTTGTTTGTATGTGTAAATTAAATGTACTGTGGAGTACATTGTTGTAGTGTTCGAATTGTGAATCAGTTAATTACCAAACAATCACTAAGCAAAAAATAATTACATAGCCTATGGGGGGTGCGATATAGACAAAATATGATATCTCGATATTTTCTGGGATTTTATCGATAACGATAATCAGACAATCTTTTCCTGAGTGTGTCGCTGCAGGACTGCCATGGACAGCTGACTCCTCTAAGTTTTTGATATTCTTCATATTCTGTGTGGTCAGTCAAATTCTTATATTTAATCAATAAAAGTAAATTAGTGTAATAAGACATTTGGGGTGTTACCAAACAAATAAAATCATTATCAACAAAATGTATCTTTGCAATGCAGAGGAAACACAGAAGCTTCATCTGAAGAGGGATTTGGATGTATTTATTATTTACACACTATTTAATGCAGGACATGAATGCATTTAAACTGCTGTTACAAATGCATAAACGTTTTGATATTTTAATCCTAAAACGTTGAACATTTGAACTGATTTTTAAAAATGAAAAAAATACTCTAAATGTGAAATTAAAGCCGCCAGTAGGTGGCAGCAAGTCACTGTTAATTAGTGAGTCATTGCAATTGAACTGAATAATTTAAATGGTTGATTCATTCAGAAACGAAACACTATCATGTTGCTCAGAACCATCAGAACTGTGTCTGGAACCATTTTTGTTGACGAAATAGATAGGCAATATGGTGTCTAAAACATAAGTCTGTTACTCTTATGTGTACCCCCCCCTAAATTTGAACACTGTGTAAGAGCATGTATATTTTGTTATAGGTATTTTAAGATTGTTTATATAATTTCATACTTGCATATTTCATGTATAATATACATTCATTTTAAAAATGTTCTGTTTAATTTGTCAAAAAAAGAGATGATTTCAGAAGAAAAGTGCTTTTAATTTCAACTGTAAAAGTCCTGTTATTTGGTTAATTGTGCATAAATACAGTGAAAAACTGTAGTAGATCTAATATATTTTGTGTAAATTTACTGTAAAATTCTGTTAAAAGTACAGTTTGTGAAAAAAATTACAAATGATCTAATAATTTAAAGTGAAATAATGTAAATAGGCATTCCCAGAATTCCCTGTGTGACAGTTTGCATTTAATGTGTATTTCTCTTTACCACCTGTTCAACAGTAAAAGTATAAAACTGATTTTACTAGCAGCATGTAAGCAGTAAAAGCAGTAAAAACAACAGGATTTATTTTATACAGTTGGTAACATTTTATTTTAAGATGTCCTTTTTACACATTTACATACTATTATAATAACAATACATAATAACAATACAGTGTGCTACGGACAGGTGAGTGGGGCTGTACAAACCCCCTGTAGTAACACACTCTCCTCCATTCCCAGTAGACACTTTTCACACACTACTGTGTGTACATAACCCCACAAAAGACTCATATATATATAGTAATATGTATGTTTACATGCTCACGCACTAAAAACTATCTTACACTCATCCCCAGCCAGCTGCTTGACTCACGATGTTCTCTTTGCACATGAAAAGTATTTGCGAAGCATTTGTACAGTTGTACAGTTTGTATTTTTTAGTTTATGTATAGGTAACCATTTTTATATATAGCATATGTAGTCAAATTCTGTCAGTAGGTTAGTTGTGTATAGGTTTATACTGTTTTACTCCATTGTTGTATGTCTGAATTCATGCAGCACCGTGGTCCTGTGAAGCATGACATTTTGTTCCACTGTATGTCCACACATGTAGCGGAATGACAATAAAGCTCAACTTGACTTGACTTGACATTATGCATAATTATATGCAAGTAACCCTAAGTCAAACCCTAATCCTAACCCTAACAATATAGTAAACATACATCCTAGTTAAATATTATTACTGTACTTAAATGTTTCAATACACTGTAACAAGGGCATTACTGCAGTGGAATATGTGATGTTGTGCCCATCTTAGAATTTGTGCATTTAACCCATCCAGGCGCACACGCAGCAGTGAGAAATTAACAAAAGTGTGAACACACACCCGGAGCAGTGGGCAGCCAATGCTGTCGCACCATGGGGGGCAGTTGGGGGTTCAGTGCCTTGCTCAAGGGTCTCACCTCAGTTGTGGTATTGAGGGTGGAGAGAGCACTGGACATTCACCCCCCTACATACAATCCCTGCCGGACCTGGGACCTGAAACCGCAACCTTCAGGTTACAAGTCTGACTCTCTAACCATTAGGGCAAGACTACCCCCAAAATGTGAATTTGACTCCTTTATTATGTGTCATATTAGACCTATAAAAGGAATTTACATTTATGCATTTAGCAGACACTTTTAGGGCTGTCAAAAAAAATTGCATTTCAAATATTCGCCGAGTTTAAAATAAAAATCCACATTAGAATGCAAAACGCTGCATTTGAATTTTAGGTGTCCCTCGGGCAGCTTGGCTCACAAAATGCGATGATGAGGTGTTGCATTTTAATGCTTTTTTTATAGCCTGTCCAGTTCGATGCGGTGCTGCACATTCAAAACATTGAGGAAAAAGATAACATCAATGTGGAGAAGATGTTGTTTACCTCAAAACTGAAACCAAGCCGTTCACACAGAACGCATATTTATTGCATTTTCTATCAGCGTTGCACTCGCGTCTCACAAGAGAGCCCAAAGACATGTCAAATTAATGTAAATTCAACTTTTAAAAAACATGCAATTACTAGATTAAGAAACTGGCTTGCTAGCGGGCGTGCATATTAACAGCGTAAACATGAACCTTGCGAACATATGATTAAATGTTAATAAATTGCGTGTATCAGCAATGATAAATCTTTGAGTTTAAAGCGGCTCTGACAGAAAGGCTGCGTGTGCCCTGACAGAGACATGCTGTTTGAGCTATGTGCTCTTTTCCTAAATGCATAACTTACATCTCACAGGTATATTCTCCATCTGTAAAGGTTAGAAAGCCATGGAAATATTTCCATCGTGCGATTCTCCACTAAACTTCACAGACTTGGTTCTGAATGCACGCCGCCGCGCGCATGTGCGCCAAACACAGGACGCAATGAAATAGGAGTGCAATGACTCTGACTAAAATATACATTTTGCTGAAATGTTTGTAGTTGGACATTTTAAACCTACAAGTAAGTGTATTTGTATGATAGCACTAACTGTAAAGTGACTGTAATGGGGTAATCAAAATAGCCTTTTTACTCAATTAGCCTAGTCTGTGCTTTTTTATTTTTTTTCATTTTTTAGTTTAGTAAATTTAACTTTGCTTTAAAAGCATTATTTTTGTTTTTAGATCGCAATGTTATAATGCAATGTGATTTTAACCATTTTTTGCACATTATATATGCCTACATGGTTACATTCACTTAATTTTTTTGTTTAATCCAAATACAAAATACCGAGATATGTACCATATACCGCAAATCAGCCAAACATACAGAGATATGAAGTTTTGCTCATATTGCCCAGCTCTACTTTGAAGAAACGTGCATTTGGTAATATTTTGCTCGAGGCGCCCTCTTGTCGCCTCAGGAGAGAAGCCAAAAGCTTTTTTTTCCCTAACTGAATTTATGCCTTTTAAATTTTAATATAATTCGAAAAATTATTTTAAAAAAATTCGAATTTAGTTTTTCACCCAATTTGACAGCCCTAGACTCTTTTATCCAAAGCAACTTACAGTGCATTCAGGCTATACATTTTGTCAGTATACAGGTGCATCTCAATAAATTAGAATGTCGAGGAAAAGTTCATTTATTTCAGTAATTCAACTCAAATTGTGAAACTCGTGTATTAAATAAATTCAATGCACACAAACTGAAGTAGTTAAGTCTTTGTTTCTTTTAATTGTGATGATTTTGGCTCACATTTACAAAAACCCACCAATTCACTATCTCAACAAATTAGAATACTTCATAAGACCAATAAAAAAAACATTTTTAGTGAATAGTTGGCCTTCTGGAAAGTATGTTAATTTACTGTGTATGTACTTAATGCTTGGTAGGGGCTCCTTTTGCTTTAATTACTGCCTCAATTCGGCGTGGCGGTGATCAGTTTGTGGCACAGCTGAGGTGGTATGAAAGGCCAGGTTTCTTTGACAGTGGCCTTCAGCTCATCTTCATTTTTTGGTCTCTTGTTTCTCATTTCCCTCTCGACAATACTCCACAGATTATCTATGGGGTTCAGGTCTGGTGAGTTTGCTGGTCAGTCAAGCACACCAACATCATGGTCATTTAACCAACTTTTGGTGCTTTTTTGGCAGTGTGGGCAGGTGCCAAATCCTGCTGGAAAATGAAAACAGCTTTTTTTAAAAAGTGGTCAGCAGAAGGAAGCATGAAGTGCTCCAAAATTTCTTGGTAAACGGGTGCAGTGACGTTAGTTTTCACAAAACACAATGGACCAACACCAGCAGATGACATTGCACCCCAAATCATCACAGACTGTAGAAACTTAACACTGGACTTCAAGCAACTTGGGCTATGAGCTTCTCCACCCTTCCTCCAGACTCTAGGACCTTGGTTTCCAAATGAAATGGCTACAAAACTTGCTCTCATCTGAAAAGAGGACTTTGGACCACTGGACAACAGTCCAGTTCTTCTTCTCCTTAGCCCAGGAAAGACGCCTCTGACGACAACTGTAAAATTCCTTGACACGTCTGTGTGTGTGGCTCTTGATGCCTTGACCCCAGCCTCAGTCCATTCCTTGTGAAGTTCACCCAAATTCTTGAATCGATTTTGCTTGACAATCCTCATAAGGCTGCGGTTCAAGTCTCGGTTGATTGTACATCTTTTTCTTCAACACTTTTTCCTTCCACTCAACTTTCTGTTAACATGCTTGGATACAGCACTCTGTGAACAGCCAGCTTCTTGGCAATGAATGTTTGTGGCTTACCCTCCTTGTGAAGGGTGTCAATGATTGTCTTCTGGACAACTGTCAGATTTGCAGCAGTCTTCCCCATGATAACTGTGTAGCCTAGTGAACCAAACTGAGAGACCATTTTGAAGGCTCAAGAAACCTTTGCAGGAGCTAATTGTTTTGAGTTGATTAGTTGATTGGCATGTCACCATATTCTAATTTGTTGAGATAGTGAATTGGTGGGTTTTTGTTAAATGTGAGCCAAAATCATAACAATTAAAAGAAACAAAGACTTAAACTACTTCAGTCTGTATGCATTGAATTTATTTAATTCACGAGTTTCACAATTTGAGTTGAATTACTGAAATAAATGAACTTTTCCACAACATTCTAATTTATTGAGATGCACCTGTATGTATTCCCTGTGAATTGAACCCACAACCTTTTGCACTGCTAGTGCAATGCTCTACCACTGAGCCACAGGAACACTACATTTTTTTACTAAATGTAAAAAATAAATGTCTACCTCCCACCTCTTTAAAACTTTGGCAAGACTGGGAATCTGTCAGGTGTGACACAAGCGCTGTAAGACACTGTGTTAGCAAAGTATCACTGTGTACTGTATCGCGTCCCTTGTCAGTGTCGGGCACTTGCTTGGCCATTTTTTGTGATTAACAGGAAATTGTGTTCAGCTGAATTGGAGTAGTATTTTGTTAGATGGGTATAAAAAGCTTAGTTTACCGCGGAAGCCGTCGTGTGAAGACCTCCTCGCGTGAAGACCGAAGAGTGTAAAGACCATCGACTCCACCGTGCGACTCCACCGGGCAGGGACACCGGCAAGGGATATAAGTATCGCTTTTTATTTATCTTCTTTCTTACAGCTTGTTTCACTTCTGTTTTAGTTTTTATAACCAATTCTTACTATGTGTAAGTTGTTGTTTGTTAGCATGTGTTTTTGACAGTGTTCTTTTTTTAGGATACTGATAAAGTACTGGCATTTGATTTGTTATCTATTTCAATTTTAGATAAATTATGTATGAATTTAATATGTCTTTATAGGTATTTTCTTTAGTTTTAGTTTTAATAAATTGTATTTATTTTTGTAACGATACTTCAACATACTACATGGAAATGTGGCTTAGTGTCATGTTAGAATCATTTTTATACTCATACCTTTTGTTGTTTTAATATTTTGAAATGTTTTTAGCTTTTATTTTTTGTTTTCATTTAAATGTTAAGTTTTGAAATGTTGTTGTATGCATTTGTCATTTTATTTAATTTCTCCATTTTCTTAAATGTGTGTGTGTGTGTGTGTGTGTATGTGTGTGTGTGTGTGCTGTGTGTGTTGGCCTGTGTGTGACTAAATTACCAAATACTTTCCATGCCACTGTTTTCAAACAAATAGACTTGCATAAACATTTACTCCTGAAATAAAATATTTCTCCTCACCTCAGCTTTATAATTTGTGCTAATGCAGTATATACGACCAATTCCCGAGAATCAAATTGTACTGAAAAAGGTCATAAACCTACAGACAACTGTTTGGAACGTACCATATAATGTTATAATGTAAAGCCTACCAGATGTTATTAAATGCAACCATCTGCCTCAAACAAGATAGACCTAAGCAGATACCAGATGCTAGAAACTGTGAGAAGTTCATACCTGGTAAATTAACATGACTGAACAATATCAAAGAGCTCGGGATTCATCTAGCTCCAAATGTTTGAAACTTTTGAATATCTACCTTGAGACATTGAAGTATTACAAAGGATCATGTGAAAAATTACAAACAGACGTGTGACCTGCTACACACTGTATATTCATTCACAAACAACTACAACATCAACATTAAACGAATATCCACATATAGCTCTGATATCAGAGTCAACATTTCATTTTAGTTTATTATTCATATCTGTAATTAATTGTTGCTGTTCCTCTTTTGTAAATCAGTTAAATTGTGCATCAATTTAAATGTTATTTTTTATGTTTTGTTAATTAGCAAAAATCACCAATTTCTTTAAATGGTGAAACAAAGGTGAACTTGACACAGTTCCTCTTTAAGGTGAATTATATCATGGAAGAAACATGGATGATGTCATATGAGACTTGTGGGTGCATGTCCTCTGCTGCATTGTCTCTGTGTGTGAATGATTCATGCACATAAATGTAGGAGTCATCTAAGGCTGGAGTTTGATGACATCATTACCACTTCCTGTTTTGTGGTGTTGCTGAGGAAACAGCTACTAGCATTCTGAGTTAGAGCACACTAATGAATCATTCACACAAAGTTTTACAATAATCTAAATGTATCCACATTCTGTCATATATTTGAAATAATCTGTTTTCAGTAGTTTAACACAATGTGGTTAGACTATATTAAAACTTCGAAAATGTATCGTTTGTGAACTCATCAAGACATATTCTTTACTGAATATGAAAAAACTTAAAAATCTTGCACCTGTTTTTCCTCCTTGTGCATCTGGTTAAAGTCATCATGCAAAAACATATCTGACAGATGTTGTTACTTTGTGGCTTGACATTTTTGTTTATGAAGCGTTTTGGCAGCTATTTTGACTATAGAATAAGTCAGAAACATTTGTTTAATAGAATCATTTCCTCAGAAAACAGTCTTTTATCCATTGCCTTGATTGTGCGAAGCGAACTGGAATCCACCACACCAACATTTGAACATTTCCATCTCACTGACCAAACATTTTTTTAGGTTCTAAAAAGTGTACATGATGCATTTTTAATGATAGATTACGTTTTAGATTGTTTTGAAATTGTGTAAATATTCACATAAGAAATTTTTATTTTAATATACCCTTACAAAAGTTGACATCTATGTCAAAGCTCTATAAAACTTGTCTTGATACAGATACAACTATAATATTTTGGATAGACTATATAATTTTTTTAAGATATATTAACCTATTATTTTATTAACAGAACCACAGAGCCCAGTTTTGAACAAATAACTGTCTGATTTACAGTACAAAATATCATTGTTACATTAGACAAAATAAAATAAAGATATTAAATAATGTTACTTTATGGTTTGCAACTTTGCAACTTCTGTTGGTCTCATTTTTGACTGTGACTGTATTTCCGGTTACATTTGTAACCATAGAAAAGGAAGGAAAAGGCATACAGTTTATATCGTTGACCACCTAAAAAAACAGGAAGGTAATTAAACGTTTTAGACCAAAGGCTAACACGCATGTACATGCCCTTTTTTCCTCTATTCTCTCTATCATCACACACCATTTGCTAATCGGGACCGTCCCGCGCACGGCTCCAGACAGCTGTTGGCGCAGCACGCACCGAGCGAGGCACCTCCCTCTTCCTTATTTTCCGCTCAACGCGCCAATGTCCGCATCGGACGCCCGCTACATCCTCCGGTGGGCGGGGGGTGCGCGATCTGAAAGCCCTCCTCTTTTTAAAAAGCGGACCGCAATGATTTAGAAGTTCAGGAATCCCACGTGACGTCACCGCGAGGTGATGTAATGCTTCTGTAAATAGATCATATTGTAATCGCGTTTCACTTCAGCGTGCTTCGTCCCAGCGCGAGGAGCGTTGCTATAGTCTCAGTCTGCGTGCGTTTAGGTAAGTTAGTATTACTATTTTACACACGCGCTTGTGAATATAATTCCACACTTAGCTCAAAACACAAACGGAACGCGTGTCTTGTACAGGATTTTTGTTGCCGTTGTTATTGCTTTACCGTCAAGTTGGTATCTGTCAAAGTGCCGGTTTCCATTGAAATGTTCGTAAACTGTCTGAATGTCTGTTTAAGGGGGTGTGACTCCACCAAACAAACAGATAAAATGAATATTAGAATAAAAAAAGGTTTTGACTTTTTGGAAAATGGATGTCTGTACATTTTATAGTGAAGATTGTCAACAACGCGTTTTAGCGGAATAGCAGTTTGACGGTAACGTTAGTGGTTTAAAGTCTATTTGAATTTTACATAGGTTTAAATGTTATATCGCACACCTGCGCGTGTTTTAAGGTTGAAAGTATTTGCATTTGCTTTGGTTTTATAATTTCCCTGTAGACTAAGATGCCGTCACGCATACTCCAAAGTGATTCAGACAACTTCACGATACCTCACCCCTGCCAAATTATGACACATTATTGCCCCTGGTTAGGATGTCTGATCGTGTTGTTTGGGTTTGTAAATTCGTGACACCGCGTGAGTCCTCCGGTTTCGCCATTACGTCATTATGCAGGCCGGTTAGACGGTTGGCACTAGCACCGTAGACCCGTCTTGCCAATTCAAACTCCTGCCCCGGCTGAACTAAACGTCATGACTAAAGGAATGCTCGCGTTATAAGTGACTGGGCTAGTAGCAGGTTCTTTTTAAGGCGCGACTATGATGTAATACGTTTCATATACAGAGAACACAGAAGAGAACTCAAACAGGGAAATGTGGGCAACATACAGAGAACTGAGAGATATTACAATAGGTTATCTTTAATAAAATATATATATATATTTCATTAATTAGGTGTCATAGATCTATCTATCTATCTATCTATCTATCTATCTATCTATCTATCTATCTATCTATCTATCTATCTATCTATCTATCTATCTATCTATCTATCTATGATCTATCTATATCTATCTATCTCTTTATTTGCATATTTATGTTGTAGTTATAGATAATAGATAGATAAATAGAACTAAGAGACTGGGAAATTAAAATAATGAATCCGTATTTGACACTATATTTGCCTATAGGTGTCATTTATATCTGTCTGTTTTTCTATTTGTCATGAGCACTTCATCATATCATCTCCCTTGTGTGCATGTGTTTGTATGTGTGTGTGCATGTGTGTGTATATGTATGTTTAGGTTTTTTAGATCTCAGTGATGAATGTTGATCAGGACAGGCCATATGTATGCACTGCTCCTGGATGCTCACAGGTAAGTAACAGATGTCCAGTTTGCAGATAGTTGTTTTCATATCATTCAGAGCTACAACTATGTGTTTAATGCATGCTGTCACAAGTTTTAGCCATCGATTAGATTGTTAAATTGATTAACACCTCAGAATTAATTACTATTGAACATTTTGCATTCATTTTGGAACAAATATGTGATTTCAAAGATGCCAAGAGCTGTGCTGTTTCAGCATTGTCACGGCCTGTCATGTTTCTTGTTCTCGTAGTGCTTCCAAAGAGAAGATCACCTAATTATTCACAGACACAAACATGAGATGACCCTTAAATTCCCTTCTATTAAGTGTGACAGTATGCTTTCAGGTAAGGGTGTGTTCACACATAATTAGCCATTCATATCAAAGGGTGATGTTTTATCATCAACACTGTTTTAATATCGTATGTGTTTTAACATCTGTTTTAATATCTTGTTGTTGTAATATGATATGTATCTAAAGAGTATAAGTCTACTGTGGATCAGTAATATAAGAGCCTGTGAAAAGCAAATGTGCCATGACAGGTCATGCTCTCCATCTCCTTTAATTTAGTATTTAGACAATGTATGTTACCCTGGAAACCCAATGTCTGACATATAAACATAAGCCTGACCCTTGACCTCTGGGGTCTGCGAGCCATCATTGCAGCGACAGAAACATTTACATAAAAAACAAAAGGAGGACTTTACCTTCTGACCCCTTTCATAGTAGCCTAGAAAAAGCAGTTTCGTTTAGACTACCTCTAAATTACCAAAACAACAAGAGCAAAATCAGGCTTTTTATGATACAGGGTTAATTTGTAACATTTTTGAGCATGCCAGAAGATTACTTTAGACAAGTTCCGGTCATGACATTGAGACGAGGGTTAGTTTCTCTATGTATGTTTAGAATGCCTGGAGGTTACTTGATATTGATCTACTGATCTGAAGTTTTTGTTCCTTGACCTTGAGAAATGTCCTATGCCTCTTCAGTTTCCATGTGTTTAGTCTATGTTCTATAGACAGATATAAAGATAGATATAGATACACATTTGCTTAAGCTTTAATATTTTTATTTTCTACTAAACTATTTTAGTAACTTTAATAACTTTAACCATAATTGTAGCACTTTATTTTTTAAATGGTATTATTATTTCATTTATATTATTTATTATAACATATATTGTATATTTATAATATAATATATAAAATATTTAATACAATATTACAATTATCAATATAAGCTACTGACTGTATCATCTTATTTATGTATTCTTCTATTTTCTTCATATTTGATTTCAACAAATTCTTTCCCCCAAAAAATTCAAATTTTTCCAATAACTTTTCATTGTTATTTCTTATACACCTGTTATGATTATTGTATTATAGTTATTTTATTCATATTTAATGCAAAGTACTTTGAATTACCATTGTGTATGAAATGCGCTATATAAATAAACCTGCCATGCCTTAATTAATACAAATTTCCATTGTGTTTTTACATTATATATTGCCAGTGGTATTTTGTGTGTGGAATCTGATGATGCTGTTTGCATTTGTGATAAACGTGTACTCTTTATTCATCTGCAGATCAGACTCCAACTCCGACCCGTTTCTTACGGGACTGTGAGGAAGTGGGCCTCTTTACTGACCTGGAGCTAAACCAGTCACAGGCAGAGGAGGAGACCAAACCGGTGAGGGGAAAAACATCTTTCAAAAGCTTACTCAACTGTGCAAATGCATAAAAGTTTGCATAAAGTCTTTGTTGTGTGAAGTAGAAGTACAATATTTTGATATGATTCTTGACATATGATTATTGACAGATGATATGACATATGATTCTGTGCTGGCTTGTGTGTGTTTGTGTTGATTGTAGTAAGAAAAATCAAGCTATCTGTAATGACTGGTCTGAGGCGTGTGGATCCAAGTGCAGCATATATTTATTAGACAGAGGCAGAACAGGCAAAGGTCAGCAGGCACAAACAGGGATATCAGAGGCAGGGCAGAGACGTAAACAGTTCAGGCAGAAGTCGGGGTCACAAGCACAGGTTCAGAGTATCAGGGCAGTCCGGGGTCAAACACAGAAATCAAGATCAGTAATAACAGGAAGAACGCTAAGAAATGTTAGCCGGGGCAGAAACAAGACTTCGCAATGAGTGCAAGTGAGAGTGCTGCTTAAATGTGTGTGAGTGAATGAGGTGCAGGTGAGGTGAGGCAATCAAGACTAATGAGTGAATGGTGACAGCTGTGTGATTGGTGTAATGGTGGACGGGAATGTGTGAGTGCAGTGCATGATGGGAGATGTAGTCCATGGGTGATGTGCAGTATGAGAGAGTTGCAACCAGATTCATGACAGAGCCCCCCCCTAAGAGCGGCTTCCAGACGCTTACACAAAGCGTACTCCAGGAGGGCGGTGGAACCGGGGGAGGGGATGGAGGGCCAGGTCCATGTGGGGCCAATGAGACAGGAGCCCACCAGGGCAGGGCGGACGAGACAGCAGGGACGTGAAGGGACCCTGGGTAGACCGCTGTGGCGTGAGGTGACTCTGGCAGGTCAGCGGAGGCGTGAGGTGACTCTGGCAGGTCAGCGGAGGCGTGGGGTGACTCTGGCAGGTCAGCGGAGGCGTGGGGTGACTCTGGCAGGTCAGCGGAGGCGTGGGGTGACTCTGGCAGGTCAGCGGAGGCGTGGGGTGACTCTGGCAGGTCAGCGGAGGCGTGGGGTGACTCTGGCAGGTCAGCGGAGGCGTGGGGTGACTCTGGCAGGTCAGCGGAGGCGTGGGGTGACTCTGGCAGGTCAGCGGAGGCGTGGGGTGACTCTGGCAGGTCAGCGGAGGCGTGGGGTGACTCTGGCAGGTCAGCGGAGGCGTGGGGTGACTCTGGCAGGTCGACGGAGACGTGGAGTGACTCTGGCAGGTCGACGGAGACGTGGAGTGACTCTGGCAGGTCGACGGAGACGTGGAGTGACTCTGGCAGGTCGACGGAGACGTGGAGTGACTCTGGCAGGTCGACGGAGACGTGGAGTGACTCTGGCAGGTCGACGGAGACGTGGAGTGACTCTGGCAGGTCGACGGAGACGTGGAGTGACTCTGGCAGGTCGACGGAGACGTGGAGTGACTCTGGCAGGTCGACGGAGACGTGGAGTGACTCTGGCAGGTCGACGGAGACGTGGAGTGACTCTGGCAGGTCGACGGAGACGTGGAGTGACTCTGGCAGGTCGACGGAGACGTGGAGTGACTCTGGCAGGTCGACGGAGACGTGGAGTGACTCTGGCAGGTCGACGGAGACGTGGAGTGACTCTGGCAGATCAGGCGCCCACCAGGGCGGAGCAGACGAGACAGATGCCCACCAGGGCGGAGCAGACGAGACAGACGCCCTACAGGGCGGAGCAGACGAGACAGACGCCCACCAGGGCGGAACAGGCGAGACAGAAGCCCACCAGGGCGGAACAGACGGGACCAGAACCCACCAGGGCGGAGCAGACGGACCCGGAGCCCACCAGGGTGGAACAGACGGGAGCAGACGGGACCAGAGCCCACCAGGGCGGAGCAGACTGGGCAGGTAGCCATGACAGAACCTGGAACCAGAGGAGAACAAGGACAAACAACACAGGGAGAGCAGAGACAGAAAACACTGGGAGAACAGAGACAGACAACACAGGGAGAGCCTTCATGGCGTCAGGGGCCGTGGCAAGGCTTGACAGGAAATCCTCAGCGGTCTTCGTAGCCCTGACAGGGCAGGACGGGGAATCACAGGCGGCCTCCATAGCCGTGACTTGGCAGGACAGGGGATTGCAGATGGCTTCCATAGCCTTGACTGGACAGAGCGAGAGTTCATAGACGGCCTCCTTAGCCGTGACAGGACAGGGCGAGAGCTCACAGACGGCCCTCCTAGCCGTGACAGGACAGGACGAGAGTTCACAGACGGCCTTCCTAGCCGTGACAGGACAGGGCGAGAGCTCACAGACGGCCTCCATAGCCGTGACAGGACAGGGTGAGAGCTCACAGACGGCCTTCCTAGCCGTGACAGGACAGGACAAGGATTCAGAAGAGGATACCACTGACACCTCTGGAGGTTCTGCAGCTAACGCCGCCACCTCTGGAGGTTCTACGGTGGTAAAATCAGGAGGCAGGTGGAGTTCAGTGACAGTCTCTTTGAATGTAACATGACAGGCTGAGATTACATTGCTGGGCGCCACCACCTTACCAGGGGCTGAGGCGAGCACCACCGCTTGGGGAGGTTCTGCAGCATGTGCCGCCACCTCTGGAGGAGCTGCAGCGGATGCCATCCCCTGGGGAAGTTCAGAGATGGTGTATGCGGCCCAAACGCAGCATAAAGCAACCCCCATCCTAAGAAGCGCTTCAGACAGGGGAATTAGTTCAGGAACAGGAGGGCATAAATGGAAAGGTTTGGGGATACCAGCTGCGTGTGCAGACACCAGCGGTACATCCCTTACGCTGGACACCAGACAGGGAACTCGAAGGATTGACCTTGAATATCTCGGTGTGACAGATTCTGGCAGTTCCGCTGAGACGTGAGGAGACTCTGACAGTTCGGCTGTGCCGTGGCGAGGCTCGGACTGAAGAGCTTTGATGTTGGGTGATGCTGGCTGGAGAGCTGTGAGTTGGGTGAGCTCATGATGATCAACAGTGGCTTGGTGTGGCTCTGGCTGTTCAGCTGTGACGCGGTCTGACTCTGGCTGGTCAGCTGTGACGCGGTCTGACTCTGGCTGGTCAGCTGTGACGCGGTCTGACTCTGGCTGGTCAGCTGTGACGCGGTCTGACTCTGGCTGGTCAGCTGTGACGCGGTCTGACTCTGGCTGATGAGCTGAGAAAGGGGTTGATTCATGACGATCAACTGTGGCTTGGCTTGACTCGTGACGATCAACTGTGGCTTGGCTTGACTCGTGACGATCAACTGTGGCTTGGCTTGACTCGTGACAATCAACTGTGGCTTGGCTTGACCCTTTAACATCAGCTAGGACCTGACTTGGCTCTTTAACATCAGCTGGGACTTGACTTGGCTCCTTGACATCAGCTGGGACTTGACTTGGCTCATGACTGGCAGCCCTGACATGACGGGGTGTTGTTGTGACCGCCATTGTGCGACCTGACTCCGCTGTCGCCGCCATTTTGTGAGCGTGCTCTGGTGCGGCCGTCATCTCAGGAGTGAGTGCCGCGTCACGTTCCTCTTCCACGACACCCACAGTAAAGGGAGAGTCACACAACGTTAGTGCATAGTCCAGGAATTCGCTCAATCGGACCTTAACTTGCCCTCCGGGTAACCGTGATTTAACTGGTTCATTGAGTCCAAACTGGAATAGATCCTTAAACAAAATTTCATCATATAGAGGAACTTGATATATTAACTCACAGAACTGTTGAACATAGTCCTCAATAGATCGATCTCCTTGCCGTAGTCCTAGTAGCTGGTCGACTGGGTCTATGGTTAGGCGGGATTGGTGAAAGGCTGACATAGAGACTGGAACTGGTACCTCGGTGACGAGAGAATACTGGGCTGCTGGATCCTGGTATGGCGAAGTCTTCTGTAATGACTGGTCTGAGGCGTGTGGATCCAAGTGCAGCATATATTTATTAGACAGAGGCAGAACAACAGGCAAAGGTCAGCAGGCACAAACAGGGATATCAGAGGCAGGGCAGAGACGTAAACAGTTCCAGGCAGAAGTCGGGGTCACAAGCACAGGTTCAGAGTATCAGGGCAGTGGGGTCAAACACAGAAATCAAGATCAGTAATAACAGGAAGAACGCTCAGAAATGTTAGCCGGGGCAGAAACAAGACTTCGCAGTGAGTGCAAGTGAGAGTGCTGCTTAAATGTGTGTGAGTGAATGAGGTGCAGGTGAGGTGAGGCAATCAAGACTAATGAGTGAATGGTGACAGCTGTGTGATTGGTGTAATGGTGGACGGGAATGTGTGAGTGCAGTGCATGATGGGAGATGTAGTCCATGGGTGATGTGCAGTATGAGAGAGTTGCAACCAGATTCATGACACTATCAGATCAAATTATCAGATGATCAGATTAAGAGTATTAAATATCAAACCGTTTTCATACATACATATACAATATAGGGAGGGATCTATAAAAACAGAGGAAGGATTTCTAAATATATTTGTAAAAAGTATTCTAAATATTATAATATTTAGCGTTTTATGCTTTCTAAATTCTAAATATTTTCTTGCTTTTAGAACTTTCCTGCGCAGGCGTCAGGTCAGAACCAACCTCACATTGAGACACAGCCTCAGCAGAGTCAACATCATCAGTTTCAACCACAGCAACAGCAGCAGTGCGCTCTGGCTCATCTCAACCAGAACCAGCTCCACACACACAGCTCACAGCCTCAGTCTCATTGCACTGTCACATACTCCACTCCAAATAAACAGTGAGTTTCACCATATATCATTACCAAAATACCCCATATTCTAATTTCCCATTAAAGGTCAGGATTTGAACTGAAAAAGTCAATTTACACCGTTTTTGGGGGGGTACTGAATGTTTTCACTGTAGAAAAGAAGTCAAAAAGATGTGTTGCAACACAGCATTTAAAGGTGGGGTAAGCGATTTCTGAAAGCCAATGTTGATATTTGAAATCACCAAAACAAACACGCCCCTACCCCAAAGGGTCTCGCCCCTATTTTGATAGCTCCGCCCCACACATACGTAGCCTACGCAACACAAGCAATGATTAGTCCTGTGAAACAAAGCAAAACCAATGTTACACCATGTCTACACTGGACGTGAGCGATGTGACAAAGACTATAGAAGTCATTATAATTGTGAGCCTGGACCACAAAACCCGTCTTAAGTCGCTGGGGTATATTTGTAGCGATAGCCAAAAATACATTGTATGGGTCAAAATTATTGATTTTTCTTTTTATCAAAAATCATTAGGATATTAAGTAAAGATCATGTTCCATGAAGATATTTAGTAAATGTTCTACTGTAAATATATCTAAACTTAATTTTTTGATTATTAATATGTATGGCTAAGAACTTCATTTGGACAACTTGGACAACTAATATCATAACTAGTTACCTAGCTGGGGACTGCTTTAAGGCGCTGCGTCATATCAATGCACCTGCTGCACCCATGGCATGGCAGCAAAGTTCCTTGATTATTACGCCGGAGTGAGAGTATAGTTCCTAGCCAAATCAGCCTAGAAAATCGCAACGTTTCATTTTCCGTCGGTCTTAGTACACAACGTAACTACAGAAGAGTCAAGCTTTAAATAGAAAAAATATCGAAACTCTTTGGTCATTTTTGAGCGAGATGCTAATGGTCTAATCCGATTCAATGATCTATGCTAAAAGTGCTCCTGCCAGACCCGGAGATCAGCTGAATGGATTCAAAAATTGTAAAATTCAACTGTTTAACTCTAATGGAGTTGTAAAATGAGCCTATTTCCAAAAAAGTGGAGTGTTCCTTTTAAAGGCGATTTTCTCAATGTTTTGACTTTTTTGCACCCTCAGATTCCAGATTTTCAAATAGTTGTATTTCGGCCAAATATTATCCTATCATAACAATTCATACATCAATGGAAAGCTTATTTACTCAACTTTAATGTGATTTATAAATCTCAATTTTGAAAAAATTGACTCGTATGACAGGCTTTGTGGTCCAGGGTCACAATTAGTTATGCTAATTGATGCACTGGATGCTGCACGGTGCGACAAATATCCGACAGAAAATTGCTGCCGCATTCTATTTATGACATACTGACAAATTTCAAATGATTTTCAACGGTCGTTTTATCACGTCCAGTGTAGGCAGACTTTAGCTGTTGCGGCGCACCGCGTCTGGTGTAGACACGGTGTTACTAACCTATCGAGAAGAAATAAAGCAACCTCGGCATCTGATCGCAGGCCTTCCGCTCCTTGAGTTCTCTCCAGCGCTGGAAAGCTGATCTGACATTTACACGGGTCCTACATTTTCCTCTTTTATTTTTTTATCCGCCATGTCTATCTTTCTGTCACTTGGCTTGGCTGTTCACTGAACACACTCTCTCCTCCATATCATGAGTAGACACGCCCCTTACAACTGATTGGCTACAAATATTTTGGTCTGTCATGCAGCATTGCATCTCTACACAGAATTTACCAATATAATCAATTTTTTTTATTTTTAGCAGCCTGTGTAAACATCCTAAACTGCACTTATTGTGTACATAAATGTTTTTACACTGTACTTATATTTAAAAGAAATACCAGCGTGTAATTACATCTGTAATTAGTTACAAATATATACACTGTTGACCCATCCTTAAACCTACCCATACCACCAATCCTGTCCCTAATCTTACCCATATCTCACCTCAATAGCAGCACAAGTATTTTGCAATACAACATGAACACAATGAGTACATTGTACTTATTTTTGTGATGTAAGTACGTAGTAGTTAATGCCACTTAATATAAAGTGGGACCTTTTAATCGTTTGTTCTCTGCTAATGTGAATCCCTCTGACATTACAGATCTGCACCCAGCTGTCTACATAGCAGACAAACAAATACTTTGCCTGGGTCATCAGCCATGAATGTAAGTAAACCTGAAAGCATTTCAAACCCAATATAACAGTAAAATATTAATTTAAATAATACCTCTGTTTATTATTTAATCAGTATGATCATTTCATATCTTATTAAAATGACAGATGGAGGCACAGTTGTCAATGAACTCAAGTATGATTGACACCAGGCCCCGCCCCCTCTGACTCATGCTCCTCCCTTCATGTACAGCCCATACTAATGATTTGACACCATGGCTACAGGATTACGATGTCTCTAATAGAAACATTACAAGTCAGACAGGGGTTATAATGCCAAAGTGCTTTGTTACTAATGTAGACATCTTGATTGAGTTATCTAATTCAGACACATGCAATGTTGCCTTTTAAAAAAGCGGCATTAACACATACACATGTGCTGATTATCTTCAGAAAACGGAGGGGATTGAATTTCAAAGGCTTCGGCTTGACCTGGTTATCATCTGACTTTTCAAAGGCGTCTTTGTAGATTCTCTGTGTTTTGAAAAACTTAAAGTGCCAAGTAATCTTACCATCGCAAACAATCACCACACACAGGAAACCTTAGATGTAGAAATTAAAAGCACATGGTTGCCTGTAGAAGTTCGCAAAGCAAATCTCATTTTGGGCATTTCCTTTTGAAATAGCATGAAATATCCACAGTGTTGATATGAGAGACTTTTGGAGAGACTTTTGGACTGTTAGGTTCTCATTGGGTAGTTGATGAGTAAACCCCCCTGGGTGCCGGTCAGAGCACCAATAATGAGACAGGTGATCAGCTTTAGATTGTGTATTGGCAGGTAGGTAGGTAGGTAAGGCCAATAAAATGTACAATAAAAGGTGTAAATAGTCTGCAAAAATAAGTACAATAAAGAAAATGAATAAACTAAATTATATAAACAACAGTAAACATAATGACAGTTACATATTGAAGCCAAAGTATTCCCAATTCACATCAGTGATATTTCCCTTCGAAATATACGGTTAAATGAAGGGAAATAAGGTATTTCACAGAGAACTACAAGCCATGAGTGATAATTTGTCACTATGAACATACAGCTCCCATATACGGGTAGAATCGTGGCATATATGAGCAGCATTTACATAAACATAACGCTCATCACTCATTCGATAATTTAATAGCTCAACAGAACAACATCACGTCGTTCAAACATCTTTAAGAAGCACTGTAACACATTACACAGCAAACAACAGCAGCTCAATGAACTACGCTGCCCTCTCCCATAATACTACTACGACTACAGTTTCAAATTAAAAGTCCCACTTGCAGGAGCCTTTAATACACACAGTGTTACATGACAATGATGTTGACAGTGACCCCAGGAGCCATTCTGAACCATCTCTCCCCATCTTTAATCCTTCAGAGGTCAAAGGTCATGCCAGCCCACAGCCAACCTGTGGTTTCCAATGGCAGTCAGGACCCTCTTTGCCACATGATGGAGATGATGTCGTCACAACAGCACCCACTGTCACATTTACAATCCGCATCTCATCATCACGCATTCCAGCAGCACTGCCACAGCCAATCACCACAAAGACTCGCACTTCAGCATCAGAGCCAAGACCAATCACATCACAGCCACGCTCACCATTCTCCACCTGCTCATTTGCATCATGGCTCACCCACCAGACCGCCCCCCCCTTTCTCATCAGCCGATACCAACACAGGTCTAGGTCAAACTCTGATTTTTATAGTTTCTAATTAATCTTTTGTAATATTTAACATAATGTTTGTGTTTTCTAGATGTCGTCTACACCAAAACATTCCCCCTGCTTACCATCTCCTCCACAGCCATCCACGGCCAGACGCCGACGGACAGCAGAGGAAGACCCAGATGATCGCAGACAGAAGTTTCTGGAGAGAAACAGAGCTGCCGCCACGCGGTGCAGACAGAAGAGAAAGGTCTGGGTGGTGGCTTTGGAGAGGAAGGCTGAGGATTTTACACACACTAACTTACACCTGCAGGTACATTTAACACACGCTTACCTTGTAGTATTAAACACAATTTAAAGTTCATGGTAGAGTCATGCATTTGCTGCTTTGTTTATATATATATGTATATATTGTTTTGTCTTCTTGTAGAATGAGGTGACATCACTCAGGACAGAAGTCACTCAACTGAAGCAAATTCTTCTTACACATAAAGACTGTCCTGTCTCTGTGAGACAGAGAGAATCACAAAGTAAGTATGAATCATTTTCTCATTCTCTCCTGCTTTCTTACATATACTAGTGTATTAGTGTTGAATTTCATTCAAACCTGTGAAGAACATGTCTGAGTCATATTTCACCCTATAATAATAGTAATTGAAAATGATATATTGCTTAAAAATGATGCATATTTTTTTTGATCACTATAATTTTATATTTAATTAATAACACTGTCACAATCCATTTCCAACTCCAAATTATATATTACAAAATATATAAAAAATAAATACAAATAAAATTGTAACATATTATGATCATAATAGTATAATCTAAATTATATATATATATAATTATTATTATTTTTTTTTGTATTTTTTTTGTTTCGTTTTTTTAATAAATTATAATTTTAACTAAAGAGTATTAAATGTTGTGTACAGGTAAAAACATAATACAAATCTTACTAGCCCAATTTATGTTTATATTGTGTGTTTTATTACTTAAAATGTGTGTATTATTATATATATTTTGAAAATGTATGGATTTATTTCGTTTTTATGTTTAGGTGGTGTAGGTAGTCCAACAGGAAGTCCTGTCCAGCAACATGCCATCCAACACAACAGCATCTCAACATCAAGTTCGACTTTACCACACACTCACCTACCCCCACACTAACAACACACAACTATAACATGCTTCTACATGGACAGAAACTGTCGAGAACACAAAAGATGACCCTTCTGTAGAGCCATGGTATATATATACCCATCAGTGCAAAAGCAAAACTGAACGGCAAAATGTTTAATCCAGAGTTTTAAACTTGGATTTATGACTAAAAGGGAATGTATGCATTACAATATGTCTGAAATGTTCAATTGCTCTCAAGAATAGAATAATTAAAGTCTGTTTATATTTCTGACCCTTGACATCTCAGGTAATTAGTTGTATTTGACCTCACTGTGATTCATTACAGTGCTGGAAAAGAAACTTGTTTTACCCTCACTAAATTTAGTTTTCTTATTCTCAAACCAGTCTCTCACCCTCTTCGTACCTCTCTTTCTGTCTTCTCACACTCCTCCTCATGCTTTTTATAGTTGATCTCTCTCAGATACACTCATCTAGTTTTACTCCTAGAGTATGTGTGCACATTTGTGTGTTTATATTTGTTTTGTTTTGTTTTGGCCACTTTCAGGTAAACGCTTTGATTGCTTCAGTGACAGTTGTGTGCACTAAATCCTGAAACGAATGGCTGGCCGTGTGAAATGCATTGAACCAGGGCAGTTGTAAATGTGTAATTGTAAATAGGATTCTCTAGTTGTATAAATGTATGATGATGCAGCTAAAGCTGATTGTTACATGTTTGTCTTCGCTGGAAATATTGTTAGAGGCGTCTTGGTGAATTATCAGGTATCACATTACCTACAAAAGTACTTAAGAGTAATCACGTGTGAATTTTGTATTTACAGAATAACATGCAGCTTATTTTATATAGACCGAGCCAACATCAGAATCATGTATAGGAATGATAGTAAAGGAATCATGCATTACTAATCGCACTCTGAATGTTTTACAGTATTCTCCTAAAACAATACAGCATAGCAATCATTTCACACTAACTGGCTCAGTGACAATCAAAATGTCAATACTGATATTTCCAATTCCATTTACCATCTCTGATAAAAATTGCTTAGGTAAAGAATTGATATGGCTATACATTCTGTGTAAAAAATAATTATTAATCTGGACATGTGGGGGGGGGGGGGCGTTTGTAAACTCTGCAGGTTTAAACTGTTTTATGCATACACAGTTTTTTTATATATTTATCTATTTTTGTACACATTTGTGGCCATTTTTAATTAGAAGCACTTAATATCTGTATCCTGGTCTCTTTTTTCATTGTTCTTGCTAATAACGTTATAAAGCTGTGATACAAATGCTGCCTTTGTATTATATTTTTGATGGATTATTCTAAGGGTTTATCGCATATACTACAAGGTGATAGTTTCAAATAAATGACTGCTGAAATGTGGTTCTACAATGTTGCAGTTCAAGTCTTGTGAAAACTTGGTTTATTGCGCCATCTCATGGTGAGATTAATGTAGCAGTTACATGTATAGACTATTCAGGGTAGCGCCGATTTTTTTAACAGGAATGAAAAGTAGGCTGTGAGAGGGATAGAAGTACAGTGCGTTCAGTGCATTGTACTGTTGCTTATCAACAGTGCTGGGTAGATTACTTATACAATCTAATCCATTACTGATTACAAATTACATGACATAAATTGTAGTTTGTAACTTTATCTGGATTACACAAATTAGGTAATATACTCTGATTACTTTTTGTTCATTTTAGATTACCTTTGATCGAACACATTTATCACTTAGACTTGAATGTGGTTATTGTGTAGGCTACAGCAAGGTTTTTTGTGGAAAAAATGAAAAGCAACAAATTATTAATGAAAAGCTAACATGATTGAAATCATAAAAATGTCAAACCTTGGGAATCTCTACATTACATGGACAAACATTTATAAACATGAAAACATGACATTACATCGCCAGAGTCCTTCAGATTTGAAATATTTTTTCCAATTTTCCAATATTAAAAAAATGTGTGAACGTCACTGGATATGAAGACAGAATTTCACAGCTTAAGCAATGTTTAGTACCTTGCATAATGATTAGTCTCATGTAAATAAATAATTGGTTAATTTAGAAAATAAAATTTAAAGGGAAAAAAATAAAATAATAATAATTTACTTCCATTGTGTGAATGCATTCATGTAACCCATTAAAAAGTAACTGCTCTGTTTATGAGCATTTTAAAACATACTATAGTCTAATTACAAGTACGTACTGTTTGGAATCGGATTACATAATCCAGATTACATGTATAATATACATACATGGTCTATGACCTTTATCTTTATCCCTCCCCCTCAAAGCCTTGTCTTCATCTGTATTCAATTCAATATGGCGTCTAAACCTGCTAAGGTCTATTGTACAATTTTGAAAGTCGGAATTGAATTAATTAAGAAAAAACATGGAAACCATTACACAATTACTAATAAAGACTACATATTTATTTATTTTTTAAACCATGAAAGTGAAACGTATAAAATGTATCAAAAGACTTCCTGTGCTGTACCTCACAGATTGATATACATGCCTGGAATACTGCAGTATATCTATATAGAGTAAATAAGTAATATGTTACCTACAAAGACAGAAAGACATTCATTCAAAAACCAAGCAATTCTGCCAACCAGCAGCTGAGGCCTAGACAATCAATCAAAAGAAATGAACAGAAGAAAAAGAAAAGAAGAAGACTTGCAGTTTCAGTGGTTACTCATGTGTGGCCAAAAATATTTTTTAGCCAAAATTGTCTATTATTTTCACTCACAGGTTTTCCATTTTTTTGGGCATAGGCATAATTGTTTTTATACTGTTCAAACCGTATTTTCTATTGCCCTACACCAACTCTACACCTAAACCTACCCTTACAGAAAACTTTCTGCTATTTCAGATTTTCAATACACTCCAATGATTTATAAGCATGTTTCCTCATGGGGACCAAAAAAATTAACCCACAAGGTAAACATTTACGGTATACTATACTTTTGGTCCCCATAACGTGATGATAAATACCAGGTACACACACACACACACACACACACACACACACACACACACACACACACACACACACACACACCACACACACACACACACAACACCACACACACCACACACACACACACACCACACACACTACCCTTCAGTCTGAGTATCTAAGCATTATGACATCATCATCTCTTCGTGCATGGCTGTTGTCAAAGAAGCGGTCACCGGGGAACTGGATCAGGTCACCTTCTTCAGCCAGTTGTCTGCCACTCTGGTAACCACTGAATTCAGAAGAGACACAGGCAGTGGCCACAGTAGAGCGAAATGGATGTCTTGTTGAGTACATGTGACGTATATGCGCATGAGAGGCCGACTTCCTGCTCCTGATGCGCCTCTTCAACACACGCCCCAGCCAGACTCCGCCCACCAGAAGGAGAAGCAGCACATTGGCCGCCAGGGCTGCTACTGTGACAAGCTGTAGGTTGACTTCACTTGTCACAGAGGGCAAAAGTGTGACAAACCCAGTGCACTGATCTCTGGGGGCAACCTGGCACAAAGCTCCACCCACAACACTCTCCACACAGGTGATGTAGGTGGAGTCTGGGCGGAGCTCTTGGAGGGTTACTGCCTGGTCAGATCCATCTGTGTAAACATAGCGTGGGAAGCGGAAAGCATGGCCAAAACGGTCAAATAAAACCCGAAAGAGAAGCTCTTTCCCATGAACTAGTTCAATGTCAGTAATTGTGCTCCAGCGGATTGTGGCTGTACTGGAAGTGACATCTTCCACGCTAACGTTCAGGATGGAGTGATGGTTGAATTGACATGCATCAGTGATCACTTCAATCCTTGAGTCATGATGCTTGGCTCTGTTGTAAGGGCAGGTTGAACTGCTCCTGTGGGGCCCGTGCAAAGGTGCTGTGGTTGTGGCCTGTCGAGAACGTGGCAATTGTTGTTGAAAAATCAGATAAGGAGCCATTCCCTGTTTTCCCAGCTGTGGGTCTTGGCCTTGAGCTGACAAGTTTCCTCTTCTTCTTTCTGTCTAGTGTTGTCACAAGCCCTTGCTCCCCCTCATACCCTTGGACACCTACATCTCCCTGTTTTTCACCTTCTAGCTTCTCTCTCTCCTCCTTGAAAACCGGTGACTCTACAACTGCTACACGGCTCTCCATTGGCTGAGGTTCTGACTCGCAGTAACCACTAATATTTCCCAACTGGGAGCTGCTGACATAGTCCAAGAATTTTCCCGCCAGCACTGGGGGGTAAAGGCAGCGCACAAACACGGTCAACAGCTTTCCCTGTGAATGCGCATGCGTCATCCAACTTCTAAGCTTCTCCATCCGGCAGTCACAAGTCCAGTTATTCCCATTCAGTTCAACGTGAAACAAAACGGCGTTTGTGGCGAAAATTCCACCGGAGAGATTCATAAGACGGTTGTTTTTCAATTTTAATATTTTTAGATGTGAAAGGTGGCCGAAAGCACCGCGGTCCACGCGAGATATGTGATTGTCACTGAAGTCCAGGTGCTCGATGCGCTCCAGCGGGTCAAGCAGACCAGCAGGGATCTCTGTCAGCTCGTTTCTGTCAATCTTGAACTCTTTCACTCGCGTGAGCCCCTTGAGCGCTTCGTTGTCCATCTTTGATATCCTGTTGTGGCTCAACGATAGTTTTGTTAGCTTTTTCAAGTTCCGAAAGACGTGATTTCCAACGTGTTTTATTCGGTTGCCTGCGATTAGAAGAGTTGTTAGTGACTTGAGGTGGGAAAATATGAAAATATCGCGCAGTTCTGTTTGTTTATTATCCGATAGGTTTAAAAACTGCAGTTTGCTGAGCCGCGCGAACGCATTACGGTCAATATGGCGAAGCTGGTTCGATTCTAAGTGCAGGAACATTAAATTCGTCAGTCCTTTGAAGACGGATTCTTTTAAAAACTCAATAAAATTTCCATCAAGTCTCAGTTTGACTAAACTAATTAAATGGCTAAAAGGTTCGGCAACAAAGTCCTTGATTTCGTTGTTATTGCTACATAATATGGTGAGTTTTTTGAGCGACTGTAGAGTCCCATGTTGTATTGTCGAGATTAAGTTGTTGCCCAGATATAGCTCCTCCAGCAAGGAGAGTTTCTCGAATGCTTTAGGATGTATATTTCTTATTTGGTTAAACTGGAGATTTAACCTGATTAGGTTCCCATAGCGCATGAAGTCGAACGCGCTAAGGTTGTGAATGAAGTTTCCCGCGAGACCGAGAACCAGCACGTCCCCTGCGCGGTCCACCTGTGGCGCTTTGGGCACCGCGCGTAGACCACGATTTGCGCAGAGGATATGCTGCTCGTGCTGGCACTCGCATCGCTCGGGGCAAATGGCCCAACCTGGCGCGAGGAATAAAAGCGCTCCACTGCCGATCAAAAGAACGTTACAGAGCAAGTATGCCATTCCAGTGATGAGCAAATAACAAGCCACTCAATACATTCCTTTGTTTCAATCCAGGTTTGCAAAGTCCTTCCTCGCCAGGAATTGAAGCTTTACAGATGCATTGCCGCCCAGACACAGACATTTAGATTACCTATAAGACGAATGCATAGTACATTTTAGCTGTATTGTTATGTCCATGCACGTCTGTTGCGAGCTGATAGCTCCAGCCGAGGAAACATTTGCCTCCGTCAGACCCCCAACCCCCCCCCCCCCCCAAGAAGTCATCTGTTGCAGATTACACACACACGCGCGCGCGCGCGCGGCATGGATCAGCCCGCCCCACTCCCCTCCAGATGTGGACATGCAGTTACTGAACGCCTTGCACTCATACAAGAATCTGATATACAGATTCATTTGAACGATTCCTTAGGTTGCATTAAAACAATATTTTAATGCGCCTTGTAGAATAATTATGGGGATAAATATAAATGCAATTGATATTACATTTACTGTCTATTTACAGTTTTTTATAATATGTTTTGCACTAATAACAAACCTTCATGTCATTTTCAAAACTCTAAACACATAATTCACAACTGAAGTTCAAAATGCAATTTTTTCAAAACACAACACTTTTTACAAATGCTTGGATACTGTCAGGAGAGAGATGAGGTCGAGGACTCAAATGCAGAGGAAATCAGGTGTTTAATATAATAAAAATGAAACAAAAGAACAAAAACCACCCCGAGGGGGAGAAAACAAGCAGGCAGGCAGAAGACTGGTGCACAGTCAAACACACACTCTCTAACAAAGACACACGAAAGACAACGGATCAGCACAGGACTGCAGACACCAGGAGGCTATATAGGGGACAAATGAGGGTAACGAGGGAGACACAGCTGGAGCGACTGAAACAATGATTAAGTAACAAGATACAAGATGGGGGGGACAGACAATAGACATGGGAGCACATGGCACCAACAACAAAACAACAAGCCATATGCTCAACACACAGATGGACACTGGGCAGTGGCACTCGGGCACAGCAGGACCGTGACATAACCCCCCCTTTAAGGAGCGGATCCCAGACGCTCCACACACACTAAACAGAAAAATGTCTAGGAGGGAGGTGGGCCAGGCCCGTGGAGTGGAAGAGGGCCTGGAGCAATGGGCACACAGGGGTGCCAGGGTGGGGCTGGCCCTGGAGAGGGCTCTGTGGGTTCCCAGACCGGAGCGGGGTCCAGGACCGGAGTGGACTGCATGGGCTCACAGATCGGAGCGGACTCTGTGTGCTCCCGGAACGGAGCGGACTGCGTGGGCTCCCGGAACGGAGCTAAAATATATATTAAAATATATATTAAATACAAATGCTAAAACAAATTGATATTGATATTTAATTCAGTAATTTAACAATAATCCATGTGACATCAGGGGTTCAACCATAATTTTACGAAGCTACGATAATAATTTTTGTGCACAAAAGAAAACAAAAATAACAACTGAATGTAAACAACGTATGCTATACTAGTTCAGCTGCACCATGCAGATATGTTGTCCATTGGCTTAGTGTCACGAGTTTGAGTCCCAGTTGGTGGACCTTTCTCCGTACCACCCTCTCTCTCACTTCATTTAGTGTAAAATAATGTCCTATCCCATTAAAAAGCAAAAATGAATCTTAAAAAAAAACTATCTGTCTCCTAAGAGAATTGGACAACAATGGTTGTTATAGGCTATTTTGTGTGCTGTACTAGCCTTACAGTAACAATAAAAAAAATGCACGTTCCAAAATGGAAATGAACGCCATGAAAATTATTCGGTTCTTTTGTGTTTTCAAAATGGAACCAGTTCTGAATAAGAACCAGTGCTTGGTTCTCAACTCTACACGTGTGCAAGAAAAAGCACATACAATTCTTCCCACGCAGGTCCCACAGGGCTCGATCTTGGACTCTACTGCTTGTTTAAAAAGCACCGCCAGGGAGAAAAATAGAAAAGTAAAGAAAGGGAATTTCAGACCAAATTTCTGTCTCAGGCCGCGTGCCAGGTCGTGGGAAGGATTGAGGACGAGCAAGCTCTCTTGTGTGTGTGGGGTAGACTTCACTCAACTGCAAAAGCCTAGAACTTATAAGTGTGATGTATTTGCAAAGAAATAGCATGTCAAATAAAAGTTATCGTGGAATAATTCCGTTTTTCATTATTTTTCTAAATCCAACAAGAATGTAGTAAATAACGTCCATTCAACTAAGTGAAAGGTCCAGATGTTTCATATTTCCTTTAGCTCAAAACATTCAACGTGGAGGAGGGCTGAAGTGAAAAGTGTTGATAATTATTCTAACTGCTGATTAGATCTAAAAAAAAAAGATAGATTAGCAATTATCTGATTGGCACATTTGGTGTTATTCTTTTCTAAGCCAAATGGCAATGTCTTGAAAGAAACAGAAAGAGAAAAAATACATGGGCAAACATACTTCTATATCTTCTCTGCACACTGAGATGTGTTTGCATGTGTGTGTTTCCAATGAGGAATCCCCACCCCCAGGGGGTCATTTCCTGTCTAGTCCTCATATGAATTTGTCGGCTGACACGCTTAGCCATGATGAAGAAAACTGTTGTGTGTGTACACAAAATGCGCTTGTGGGAGAAAATAATATCACCACACAACTGACTTAATTCAATTGACCCTGGAAAGAATAAAAAGCATGCGATTGAAAAGAAAAAGAGTTAAATGAGTGGAGAAAGAGAAAAAGATAATGTGCCATTAGCCTCAAAATTGCACAACCAATAGCAAGGATTGGAAAGAGCATAAAAGATATGGAAAACAGAGAGGAGAAAATAATAGTGAAAAGGACCCAGGGAAGGAGACTATTAGAAAAAAGAAAGAGACAGATTGAGAATGAAATATGGCAGGATGTGTAATAAAGTGTAAAAAGGTGCCTCTTGTCAGAGATTGATGCACATGGCTTTCATCAACCGACTCTGAATATAAAATAGCTAATCAAAGTGATTTAGCATCACTATACCTATACTGTAAAATAATCAATTATCTGCACAAAGTCACACACTTGTATAAAAAAACAGTAGTTTTTAGTCATGTAGACTCAAGAAAAAATTTGAGATCCCCCCTAATGTTAGCACATTGTTCAATCTTGGTTATTTCTTTTGCAAACAAACTCCTGATGTTCTAGGAATGTTCTTTTCAGGTGGTTGTAACCATCTTTTAACATTCTCCAAATGTTGCAGGGAGCTTTTGTGGGACAAATTAATAAGAACCTTCAAATAATGTTCTTTAATGGCTATTTTAGATTTTATAAAGCATAAATGAACCTTCCCGGAACCTAAATTGTTAGCTTAGACACATCTTATGATATCATCTTCATTGTATCTCTATATGTTTAATTTGCATAGTGTCGCTACAACACACAGTACAAACATACATGCATACACGCACTCAAACACATCTCATTCTTCGTCTCTCTCTCATGAGGGTACATGTCTCTTAGTAACGATCACCCTCTCTGAGAAAGCAGGGAGGTTGCCTTTGGAAACACATGCTGCCTTATTGATGAACAACAGCTTTCCATAAAAACACATCACTCATTTAGCCTCATTTATTCACCTAAAAACCAAAGGCAAAATTAAAAACTCCCAAAACCATCTAACAATACAATATGTGTATGGACATTTGTTGTTCTCATTCTCTTATTCACTGTGGTAAAAGTGTGAATTATTTAAAATTACTGTCTGTCTTCAGCATTTTTAGCTCTTGCAACTGTGTATATCTCTGTATCGGTATTCGTGAGAACAAGAGAAAAAGGGGGAGAAAAGGAAACGAGAGATTTTAGGGGTTGACATGAGCAGCAGCTGGTTGGGTCATTAAGTTCTTTAACCTAGATCTGCTGCACAGACTTTAACTCTTACTGCCCTTGTATAAGCCTGTGCATATCTGTGGAGTCAATGCACAAATCGTATTTGTACTGACAACCTGCTGAGAAAGTAAAACAGGCAAAAATGAGCTTATGTCACTAACACCTATACTGTAAAAGTGTATGCGTGCATCCGCTTTTAACATCATGGCAGTTGATACCTAAAGTGATTGTTCATTTAAAAATATAAATCCATCCCATAATTTACTCATCCTCATGCAGCTTCACAACTGTATGACAAAAAAAGAACAATGTTTGAACTGTTTTAGACTCTACAAGGAAAGTTGGTGAGGGTCCTAAAAACATTTGAATCCTGTTAGACACCATATTTAATTTTGTTTTAATTTAGAAGTCCCGGTTGCTATAAAAAACGGTTAGCGTTCTGAGATGTGCGCTTAGGACCACGCATGCACACTGGCTGGTCTAGCCTGAAAATCCACATGAACCGTCATGCCCACGTCATGCCACGGACCGCTGGTTGAATATCGCACACAAAATTAGAGACACTTCAGGTGTTTCCGAAGTCGTCATCGGATTGGTTGATTTCTACAGAATTTCCGGGGAGATGTGTGTTGCATTCTTTAATGTTCCACCCGGAAACAAAGATGCCATGATGCCAAACCCTCTCTTGGAAGAACAAAGCCATTGTGCCAATGAGCGCTTATCAGGGTCAACTAAAACTGGATTTTCAAAAGTATGTGAAATATTTAAAGTTTGCGGCATTAGTACGTAGTATTAGTAATTAGCACTAGTAAAAATACGTCCGAAAGTTTTACTCAACGGTCTGTTATTGTGGGGACATTTCAACATGACGTGGCACAAAACAAAAAGTAGCTGGTTGCTTTATCTGTCAGTCTTATGGCCTCTTGGACGGGCCTTGGCCATTTCGAAGTGGACAAGGTTCCTAGACCGCTTGTTCGAGATTAACTACACTAGCCTGCAACTGGCTGGCGAGATCAGTCGCTTGCAGTCGGGGTAGAAATGAAAGCGAGATGGACACTTTCTACCAGTAGTAATGCGTGCACGGTGTTTGCATACTCTATCACAGATGAAGTGAATTAAATGCAATGTTTGTCAAATACACAGACATTTTTCAGAAACGTTTTCATGAGCAACAGACAGAAAAACTTTTTCTATACTGCTTAAAGGGGTCATCGAATGCAAAATTCACTTTTACATGTTGTTTGAACTGAAATGTGTCTTGGCCAGCGCTGCTGCAACACTGTTTGTGTGCGGAAGGACAGCAATTGCTCAGGCCAAGCAACGACGCCACTTATGATAAGGCTGTGACTCTGTATGAGAATTTTGCTACCCCACAGAGCGTTTTGCTGCGCCGTTCATATTTTGCTGACGCCACAAGTTTCCCGCTAAGTCAGTTTAATTAGTACGTCGCTAACTAAGAGGACTGACCAACTCCTGTAAATTTGGGGCGTTGCGCGATGAAATGATTCGTGATCAACTAATTGATCGGCAGAAGGCATTCATTCCACTGCTTTATTGGGTTGTTGTTCTGCACGCCTTATAAACAAACTGCAGATGGTTCAAAATGCAGCAGCGAGAGTTCTTACTAGAACCATGAATGGCTTAGCTCCTCAGTACTTGAGCAAACTCTTATCGCATTATAGTCCTCATGTCCGCTACGATCTCAAAACTCTGGCCATTTGATAATACCTAGAATATCAAAATCCACTGCCGGCGGCAGATCCTTTTTCTATTTAGCGCCCACACTCTGGAACAATCTACCTAACACTGTTCGGGAGGCAGACACACTGTCAGTTTAAATCTAGATTAAAGACCCATCTCTTTAACCTAGCGTACACATAACACACTAATACACTTCTAAATATTCAAATCGTTAAAGAATTTTTAGGCTGCATTAATTAGGTCAACCAGAACCGGGAACACTTCCTATAAAACACAAATGTACTTGTTACACTATTTCCTATTTTGATATTGTGCAGTTGCTTTGACACAATTTGTATTGTTAAAAGCGCTATACTGTTTTACTATTGCAGGAGATTTTAACATTCACATAGATAATGCAGAAATCAAAACTACAAAAGAAATTATAACTGTTTTAAACAGTTTTGACCTGATTCACATGTGCATGGACCAACACACAATCGTGGACACACTCTAGATTTACTCATCAGTAGAGATCTAAACATTTCATCCATTGTTATTAAGGATCTAGCATTATCTGATCACTTCTGTATTTTCTTTGATATATTGATCTCTGTAACCACTGAATCTAGATCTGTCTCTGTCAGAAAGAGATGCATTAACGAGAACAATAGTGCGCTATTTATGAAGGCTATATCTTTAACACCAAGCATTTCTGCAGACTCTGTTGATCTTCTCCTGGATTCATTTAACTCAAAAGTTGAGAATGTTATTGATGATATTTCCCCCATGAAAGTCTGCAAGAAGAATAGCAGACATAAATCACCATGTAGAAAATCAACAGCAGTTCAGAATATGAAAAGATAATGCAGAAAGGCTGAGCGTATGTGTCGGAAGACAAAACTCGAAATTCACTATTTAGCATCATTCAGCATCTATAAAGACACCCTTCATGCTTTCAATGTAGAACTAGCACAGCTAGACAGACCTTCTTCTCAAACTTTATAAACAGTAACTTAAACAACACTCGCACTCTTTTGCTACTGTTGAGAGACTGACAACCCCCCAAGTCAGATTCCCAGTAAATTGCTCTCCGACAGCAAATGCAACGAGTTTGCTTCCTTCTGTTTTAAAAAGATCAATAATATCAGAAAGGAGATTGGCATATCTTCTGGTTATGCAGAGGTTACACAGATTCAACCGCAATTTCAAAAAGAAGTAACTATGTCAGTTTTGAGAAATTAATAGCAAAATCTTGGAAGAAATACTACTGCACCTTAAATCGTCAACCTGCCCTCTTGACACACTTCCCACAACTTTTTTCAAAAGTGTGCTTAACTGTTTAGAAGCAGATCTCTTAGAAGTAGTGAACGCCTCACTTCTTTCTGGGACTTTTACAAACTCCCTGATAACGGCAGTTGTTAACCCCCTTCTGAAAAAGCGCAATCTTGATAACACCATGTTGAGCAACTATAGACCAATATCAAATCTTCCTTTCATATGTAAAAGGTAGTTTTTAATCAGCTGAACAAATACTTAAATTAAAATGGATAGCTGGACAATTTTCAATCTGGTTTCTGAGCGCATCACAGCACAGAGACAGCGCTTATTACAGTAAGATAATAAATATATTCGCCTTAATTCTGATACTGGTAAAATATCAGTGCTGGTACTACTAGATCTTAGTGCTGCGTTTGACACTGTCGATCATAACATACTTCTACAGAGACTGGAAAACTGGGTGGGGCTTTCTAGGATGGTACACAAATGGTTCAGGTCATACTTAGAAGGGAGAGGTTATTATGTGAGTATAGGAGAGCATAAGTCTCAGTGGACGTCCATGAAATGCGGAGTACCTCAAGGCTCAATTCTTTGCACCGCTCCTGTTTAGCCTGCATATGCTCCCACTAAGTCAAATAATGAGAAAGAACCAAATCGCCTATCACAGCTATGCTGATGATACCCAGATTTACCTAGCGTTATCTCAAATAAACTATAGCAGTTATATTGTGAACCCATTGACTCCTCTGCCAATGCACTGATTAAATTAACAGTTGGATATGCCTGAACTTTCTTCAGTTAAACAAGGAAAAAGCTAAAGTCATTGCATTTGGAAACAAAGATGAAGTTCTCAAGGTGAATGCATACCTTGACTCTAGGGGTCAAACAACTAAAAATCAAGTCAAAATTCTTGGGGTGATTCTGGAGACAGACCTTAGTTTTAGTAATCATGTCAAAGCAGTAACTAAATAGCATACTATCATCTCAAAAACATTGCAAGAATTAGAAGTTTAGTCAAGATTTGGAGAAACTTGTTCATGCCTTTATCACCAGCAGGGTGGATTATTGTAATGGTCTCCTCGGTTTTCAGTTTTCAGTTTTCAGTTTTGGGTGAACTATCCCTTTAACAAATTTCCAACTGAAATTGAATATTGAATAGAGGGTAGGGTTTTATTGACTTGCTCCTCATCTTATCTCACTTGCAGCTAACTAGCTTGTTGGAGGGGCGTGGTTAAGCAAATTCCGCCCAAGCCGTCAAACAGACTCAGAGTGGAAGCAAATTATCATATTTTGATTAAAGATTACCATGACAAACTCTTTTTTTTCAGTGGATTAACTGTTCACTTTAAGACTAACAATGTGCGCTAACATAATTCATATTGTAAATTTTGATTTCATGCAGACTTGGAAAATAGCTTTTTTAACAAGCAAAAGAAACAATACTTATGATACAGTTGTTGTCAGATTGCATTGGTGATTTTGAATATGAAATTTTAATCGTAAGCTTGATGAAAAGTTTTGGAGAATTTGATGGTTCCCCATTCAAAGCGATAGGAGCTGCACTTATATGCCTGAAAGGCGTTTCAAAGATGACCGCCGAGTGAAATGACTTGCTTTAAAAGGACTTTGCTTGTATTCCTCACAGCCTCGTTTTCAATCCTGTCAACAATTAAACATGGCGCTACCCTTACATCTATTTACCTAAGACTGGAACTACACAACTTTTCCCCAGAGTTTGCCCCTATCTTAAGTGGTCTCAGTGGCTGTGAACTGTGGCTGCTTACACACACTTCTGTCTCTCATGTCACAATGGTTGGTGAACAGTGAAACAACAGTAACCATAACAGCACCTGCTGGTCACAATCATTTAGTATCAGGTTTCATGGCGGTAATAAACACTTTACTCTGTTTTTGTTTTATGCAAATACTGTAACATTTGTAAGGAAATAACAAACCATCAACATTGTAATGGTCAGCCACAGATGGTATCTCCAAAGTGTTCTCCTGCGTTTACCAGCGAAAGGGTTACATCTGGAAAGAATTAAAACCTTTACACCAAGAGAGAGAGAGGAGAGAGAGTGTGTGTGTGTGTGTGTGTGTGTGTGTGTGTGTGTGTGTGTGTGTGTGTGTGTGTGTGTGTGTGTGTGTGTGTGTGTGTGTGTGTGGGTGTGGATGGTGTGTGTGGTGTGTGTGTGTGTGGGGTGTGTGTGTGTGTGTGTGGGTGTGTGTGTTGTGTGTGTGGGTGTGTGTGTGTGTGGTGTGTGTGTGTTGTGTGTGTGTGTGTGTGTGTGTGTGTGTGTGTGTGTGTGTGTGTGTGTGTGTGCGTGTGTGTGAGAGGAGTAGGCAGCTCTTGTGAGTTTGATGTTCCACATCATTGCGCTGTACCAGATTATTTATTTCATCTCTTTACTCTTTCTAGATAAAACACATACGCACGCAAGACTAACAAAAACAAATCTTAGGTTCTAAATAATGCTGATAAGAATCAAAAGAACTTACAGTAAGCTTCAAGATGTTGTTGTTCTTTTGGCCTGTGCATGAGTACATGCGAGCGGCGCCTCCTGCTGTTTTTTTGTGGTATTGTACACATTTAGAGTGGCTACACTTTGACAAGGCAACATTATAATCATCTTTGAGATTTTGTAAGAATAAAACATGTTAATAAACAGCTGCTGATGATGTTTTTGTCTTATGTGGGGCTTCCGACTCAACTGTTTTATTTGAAGTATCAAGAGCAGCTGTGTTTTGTTGTGAAAACAGCTTACTGTAAATGACAATGGTCTTACCATAGAATGACAGGACTATGTAAAAAGTATGCAGATCTTCTTCCTGTATACAGAGGGGCGAAATGCTTTTGATATTATCAGCATTGAAGTTTTGAGCCAAATGTTAAGCTTAAGTGATAAGTTGCATTTCAGAATGTACTTTAATAACACAACCCGGCTGCTTGAACTTCACAAATCTGTTCAGAACCCGACGACCATGGTTTTCATCAAGAGTTAAGATTATCCAAAGAGCTTAGTTTCACAAATCAGCTTATTTGATGTATGACAGAATTGGAAATATGTATTTTTCTTTTTATGTTCTGACATTTTTTGTTTAACACATTTGTTTGCTTTAAAAAACCCATTAAGATTTGAAACATTTTGGATCCAACTCTCATTCATTTTTAGACACAAGACACATAACAATTGCACACCAGCGCATGAGCATGAAAAATACAGATGACTCATGCACACACGTATGGACACACACACACACACACACACACACACACACAAACACACACACAACACACACACCACACACACACACACACACACACACACACAACACACCACAACACGCACAACACACACACACAACACACACACACACACAACAAACATTAACAATATGAGTAAGCATATTGGCAGTGAGATAAATTGGTGTTTCTGAATGAGAAGACCCACTTACCAGTCAACAGGTGGTTTCTCTCTGTCCTCTCTTACTCTCTCATGCTCAAAGAGAAGAGAGAAAAAAGGCAGAGAGGGAGTGGTCACATAGAGATGACACATACTAACTATTTCAGCCAAAACTTTTTGTTTTGATGTACATTTGAAATAAAACACCTAGAAGCAAACATTGAATGATGCACCTGCTACTACTTTAGCAATGCATAATGCAGGCAGCGGACTGGCCATCTGGACGTCCTGGAGAAGTGTCGATTAACAATTTACACTAACTCCCACCAACGTGTGATGTGA
>CM049802.1:8168251-8241553 GCA_027422405.1 Ptychobarbus kaznakovi
TAACAGAGTCAATGCTAATACTGTTAAACTTGCAGCGAGTTCTTACAAGTGAATTGGCGCGTCACTGAATAGAACCCAGCCAAATGCACGCTCAGAGACACGCATTCTCGCCGCTTCAGAGCAGCTGCCTTAGCTTTACAGCAGGCCGAAACCGGAGCGCCACTCACCGATGTGGTTATCTTCGATATGAACGATGAGCTCGCCCAGGGACTCGAAATGCACCCCGCAACCGCCAAACCGGCAAAACGTTGGAGAAGAAGGAGGCAGCCGCGACGCCCGTCATAATGGATTTGTTGGCAGAGGTCCGTGAGCTTGCAGACCGGGGAGGCAGAGGCTGTGCGGGATGGGGGTGATCAATAGCCGGCAGCTCGTTGCAGCAGCGGCGGCGGTGATTGCAGCTGGAGCTGTTTAGACGGCTGCCAGCCAATGGGAGGGGGATGGGGGTCAAAGCAGCATGACGGAGGAGCAGGAGGAGGAGAGACCGGAGAAACAAACATGCTGCTGTTCACCTGAGCGGAGAAAGACGAGGAATGCTTGACTGAGAAGGGCCACATAAGCAACTGTATTATTGATTATTTCAGTGCACCTTTTGCTACCCTGCCAGCTTGGATTTAAAAGTGTAAGTTTTATTAGTCCCACTGCCTGGGAATGCAAAAACGGTTAACTTTTTACCTAATATACTAAAATTATCATTATTACCACCACCACAGAAAGGCGACTGTCACTGTGACTCTTCCAAGTGATTATAAACCAAGTCTTTTTGAAAAAAAAAAAACTTTTAATACTATGCAATAGTAATGCATTGGTCTTTAATTTCACACATTTGTTTTTGTTTGTATGTGTAAATTAAATTTACCGTGGAGTACATTGTTGTAAGAGCATATATTTCATATGTATTTTAAGATTGTTTATATAATTTCATACTTGCATTCATTTCATGTATTATATACATTAATTTTCATACATTTTATGTTTATTTTTGTCAAAAATAAATAAAAGATGATTTCAGAAGAAAGGTGCTTTTAATTTCAACTGTAAAACTCCTGTTCTTTGTTTAATTGTGCATAAATACAGTGAAAACTGTAGTTGATCTAATATATTTTGTTTAAATGTACTGTAAAATTCTGTTAAAAGTACAATTTGTGAAAAAAATAACAAATTATCTAATAATTTACAGTGAAATACTGTAAATAGACATTCCCAGAAATCCTTGTGTGACAGTTTGCATTTAATGGTATTAAATGATAGGGTTTTATGTTACAAATCATGTTGTTTATTTCATGTTTATTTGTGCCACAAAATTGTGTAACTTCTAATTAGTATATACCACAGCTTGTAGAAAAGCTATTGTGACGAACTTTGATTAATCATGTGTCTTTCTCTTTACCACCAGTTCGACAGTAAAAGTATAAAACTGATTTTACTAGCAGCGTGACCTAATTTAGCATGTAAAATTTTAAAAATAACAGGATTTATTTTCTACAGTGGGTAACACTTTATTTTAAGGTGTCTTTTTTACACATTTACATACTTACTATTATAATACAATACATTATGCATAATTACATGCAAGTAACCCTAAGTCAAACCCTAATCCTAACCCTAACAATATAGTAACCATATGTCCTAGTTAAATATTATTACTCAGTACTTAAATGTTTCAATACACTGTAACAAGGGCACCTTAAAATATAGTGTAACCCTGCAGTTTAGGAAAGGAAAATATGTGATGTGTGGCCAGGTATGGTGTCCCATACTTAGAATTTGTGCTCTGCGTTTAACCCATCCAGGTGCACACACACAGCAGTGAGAAATGAGCAAACACACACTGTGAACACACAACCGGAGCAGTGGGCAGCCAATGCTGCGGCACTCGGGGAGAAGTTGGGGGTTCGGTGCCTTGTCAAGCGTCTCACCTCCGTCGTAGTATTGAGGGTGGAGAGAGCACTGTACATTCACACTCCCCACCTGCAATCTCTGCCGGACCTGGGACTCGAAACCGCAACCTTCAGGTTCCAATCCGACTTTCTAACCATTAGGCCAAGACTGCCCCCAAAATGTGATTGTAATGCGATTGTATTCTAATTGTATTCCTGCATAAGTACATTTATGCTACCTCTGTGAGTAGTATGCACATATAAATGTATCCAACTTCTATGCTACTTTGCAACATAATATGTCATTAAACACTTAGTTTTGGATTAATGTCAATGTATGACCACCATCTCAACTCTTTCAGCTGGGATTTTTTTTCAGCTGTAAAAAAGAACATACAATTACAACAAATACTGTGTAAACATGCATATTTGAATCCAACTACACAATAGCAGAATGTCATGTGACTCCTTTATTATGTGTCATATTAGACCTATAAAAGGAATTTTTAACTAAAGAAAAATTTCGACCTCCCACCTCTTTAAAACTTTGGCAAGACTGGGAATCTGTCAGGTGTGACACAAGCGCTGTAAGACACTGTGTTCGCAAAGAGCAGGAGGAATGTCCCTTTGATCAGCCTGTGACAGTGACCGTGTGTTGACCATCACTTGTTAATCAACCGTTAAATCTCCCTGTTATAAATGTGCTCTGCCGTTGGCCTATGTAAATAAGTGAGAGACTAAATTACCAAACATTTTCCATGCCACTGTTTTCAAACAAATAGACTTGCATAAACATTTACTCCTGAAATACAATATTTTATCATCAGCTTTGTAATTTTGTGCTAATGCAGTATATACGACCAATTCCCGAGAATCACATTGTACTGAAAAAGGTCATAAACTGTTTGGGACGTACCATATAATGTTATAATGTAAAGCCAGCCAGATGTTGTTAAATGCAACCAGTGGCGGTTTTTGGCACGGCAGCTGCCCGGGGCGGCCTTTTTTCATGACACATGGGGGGCGGCACAAGCACTTGAAAAAAATAAATAATCTGCGCCGCTAAGTGGTTTTCTATTATCTATCATATAACTGTGTGGGGAATTGGCAAATTGGCGCCCCTGCTTGCTGAGAAGGTGCCGTGCACAGAAGCTGTGTGAGAAGTGGAAAGGGGAGGAGGCGCGGCCAGTTCATCTCTCCCAAATGGAGCGGAAGGAAGGGGGGTGATCCACTTAGTGGGATAAAGTCAGTCACTCACACACCTTGACTTTCTTCGAAATAACACACATTTCATTCATAATATTAAAACGCAGGCCTATAATTTGCACGTTTTTGTTTTTTCTGGGTTGTGTGAAATGGCTAACAAAAATAGGCAATACAAAATGGTGGTATAACGTTAACTCTTACGTTTGTTAGCCTTCTTGTTATGATGCTTGCTATGCTTCTACAACAATAATTTGGTCTTAACTCAACAAACACGAGATCTAATTTCACCATAAGATTGTGCTTTGCAACAAAACTGTTACAAGTACAGTTATTATTTTTTACATCATTTGGTTTAATGTTGGGCCCTGTAATTAGCCAACGGAATTTACATATGTGTAGGTAGTTTCAAAGACGAACATTTGCCATTTGCTATAACTCTGTTACGTGACAAAGCATATAATTCGAGGCAGTAACCAAGGAGCTAATTGTTCCTCCCTTAGATTAGATTAATATAGTGTCGAATGAGTCATGACAGACATTTAGTATGTAAGGGCATGTTTATTTAAATTTGCAATTCATAATAGTTACATTGTAGCCTACAGTCTTTTGATGTCAATTTCAATTGCAATTCAATTGCAATTTCAGGGGCACTTCTAAAATATTTTGGAGCATCCTCTGCCACTGGTCAGGAATGGTCTCTACCCTTCAGGATGAGCTACCATCTATGTCCTCAGCTACGCATATGTCTCCACAATATCTGATATTGAGGATGAAGACCTCTTTGCCTCTACTTCTACCCAGCATGAGCTAATATATTTCAAATATTCTGTTGCCTCAGTGTTGGCTCTCCTCTCTCTCTCTCTCTCTCTCTCTCTCTCCTCTCTCTCTCTCTCTGTGTGTGTGTGTGTGGGCATGTTTATGTGGTTTATGAGGACACAAATTTGTATAATGACATGGTATGACATAGGTATTACAAGAGAAGGTGATTTATGAGGACATTTTCAGTGTCCCTAATTTAAAACGCTTATAAATCATACAGATTGTGAGTTTTTTTGAGGGAAAATAGAATGCTCCGTCTCCTGTGAGGGCTAAGTTTAGGTTAGGGTAGGTGTAGGGCAATAGCACATACGGTTTTACAGTATAAAAACCATTACGCCTATGGAAAGTCCCCGTAAACCATAAAAACCAACATGTGGGTGTGTGTGGTGGTGTGTGTGTGTGTGTGGTGTGTGTTGTGTGTGTGTGTGGTGGGTGTGTGGTGTGTGTGTGTGTGGTGTGTGTGTTGTGTGTGTGTGTGTGTGTGTGTGTGTGTGTGTGGTGTGTGTGTGTGTATTTGTGTAGAAAGGGGTATGCCTAGGCTACAAGACAACTGGACCTAGCTGTGAGTCTTTTGAAGAAGACTGAGCGAGGTATCCAGAGCTACAGAGCAAGTGGCTTTGTGACTGCACAGATGGCGGCCAAAGACATTTGTGAAGAAATGAATGTGGAGGCTGTTTTGAAACAAAAAAGGCCGAGGTCCACAAAGGGCCACTTCTCATATGAATCACATGATGACCTTTCAGTGATGCACTTAGGAAGTTGGAGGTTGGATTCTTCAATGTTGTTGTTGATGCAGCCAAGTCAGCCATCACGGAGAGGTTTTCCACATTGGAAAATATGGGAAACAAATTTAGGGTTTTGACAAATTTCCCAAGTCTTGCAGATGAGGAGCTGGCAGAGCAATGCTATGCACTAGGCACCACACTGCACTTTGAAGGGCACTCTGATTTTGACAGTAGAGAGCTTGTGCAGGAAATCAAGAACTTCCCTCACCTGCCATCAAAAACCATGAGCCTCCTTGAGCTTATCCCTTTTATGCATGATAAGAATCTATCGGAGATCTACCCCAACTTTTGGACTGCTCTCAGGATTGCACTTACTCTGCCAGTCACTGTGGCTCAAGCAGAGAGGAGCTTTTCAAAAGTAAAGTTGATCAAGTCGTATCTGAGGTCAACCATGTCTCAGGAACGACTCACTGGCCTTGCTGTCATCAGTATCAATCATTCAATAGGGGAGCATATTTTGTATGATGACATTATTGATGATTTTGCATCAAGGAAGGCCAGAAAGGTCAGGTTTTAGTTTTAGTTTGTGTTTTCTGTTCTTAGTGCAATAGTGTAATAATTATATTCTATTTAGTGTGGTTTGTGTGATGAAGGATTTGTGCTATTTATAATATTTATTCTATATTTTATTTGTATATTATTCTTAATATTTTATATTATTGTTGTTCTCTGCTCTTGGTACATTCTGATTGTACATATTTATGCCACTTTTATGTATATAGAGTATATTTATTTAAGTTCTGATAACTTATACTGTTTTGTGCAGAATTGTGTTTTTCAAATGTTCTGTTGAAGGATTTGTGCAATTGAGAAGTATAAGCTTGTCTTACACTTATATTGTTATAGTAAAACATGGCTGTTTTTTTTTCTTGGATGGATGTGGGTGTGGGGGGGGGGCGCTCAGAGGGGTCTCGCCCGGAGAGTAATTCAATGTAGAACCGCCACTGAATGCAACTATCTGCCTCAAACAAGATAGAACTAAGCAGATACCAGATACTGAAACTGTGAGGAGGATGCCATGTCAATCAACATGACTGAACAATCAATATCAAAGGCTAGGGGGGGTGGGGGGGATCCACATTTTTGTTTGATCAAGGGACACACACAGTATCACTAAGGTTGATAAATCTTAGAAACTTTATGAATGAGACATAAGCTTAGACTGGGAATTGCTACCTTAGAATTGATTATTAACAAGATCAGTAAAAGGAAAATGACTTGCCTACACACTGTATATTCATTCACAAACAACCACAACGTCAACATTAAAAGAATATCCACATATAGCTCTGATATCAGAATCAACATTTCATTTTAGTTTATTATTCATATCTGTAATTAATTGTTGCCATTTCTTTAAATGGTGAAACAAAGGTGAACTTGACACAGTTCCTTTTTAAGGTGAATTATATCATGGGAGAAACATGGATGATGTCATATGAGACTTGTGGGCACATGTCCTCTGCTCCATTGTCTCTGTGTGTGAATGATTCATACACATAAATGTAGGAGTCATCTAAGGCTGGAGTTTGATGTGACATCATTACACTTCCTGTTTTGTGGTGTTGCTGAGGAAACAGCTACTAGCATTCTGAGTTAGAGCACACTAATGAATCACGCTCTCTTTCTCTCCCTCCCACTTGTTCTGCCTTTTTGTTTCACTCTTTCCCTAGTGCTTACCACAAAAGGACCACGCTATTCTGAACATCAGACACACTGCTTAGTTTTACAATAATCTAAATGTATCCACATTCTGTCATATATTTGAAACCATGACATCTGTTTTCAGTAGTTTAACACAATGTGGTTAGACTATATTACACTTCAAAAATGTATCGTTTGTGAACTTATCAAGATATATTATTTACTGAATATATGAAAAGCTTGCACCTGTTTTTCCTCCTTATGCATCTGGTTAATGTCATCATACAAAACATATCTGACAGATGGTGTCAATTTGTGGCTTGACATTTTTGTTTATGACGCGTTTTGGCAGCTATTTTGACTATAGAATAAGTCAGAAACATTTGTTTAATAGAATCATTTCCTCAGAAAACAGTCTTTTATCCATTGCCTTGATTATGCGAAGCGAACTGGAATCCACCACACCAACATTTGAACATTTCCATCACACTGACCAAAAATTATTTTTATGTTTATTAGGTTCTAAAAAGTGTAGATGATGCATTTTTTATGATAGATTAAGTTTTAGATTGTTTTGAAATTGTGTAAATATTCACATAATACATTTTTATTTTTAATATACCCTTCCAAAAGTTGATATCTATGTCAAAGCTCTATAAAACTAGTTTTGATACAGATACAACTATAATATTTTGGATAGGCTATATCATTTTTTTAAGATATATTAACCTATTATTTTATTAACAGAACCACAGAGCCCAGTTTTGAATAAATAACTGTCTGATTTACAGTACAAAATATCATTGTTACATTAGATAAAATAAAATAATTAATAGTTATTAAATAATGCTACTTTATGGTTTGCAACTTATTCTGTTGGTCTAATTTTTGACTCTGACTGTATTTTCCGGTTACATTTGTAACCATAGAAAAAGAAGGAAAAGGCATACAGTTTATATAATTGACCACCTAAAAAAACAAACAGGAAGGTAATTAAACGTTTTAGACCAAAGGCTAACACGCATGTGCATGCACTTTTTTCCTCTATTCTCTCTATCGTCACACACCATTTGCTAATCGGGACCGTCCCGCGCACGGCTCCAGACAGCTGTTGGCGCAGCACGCACCGAGCGAGGCACCTCCCTCTTCCTTATTTTCCGCTCAACGCGCCAATGTCCGCATCGGACGCCCGCTACATCCTCCGGTGGGCGGGGGTGCGCGATCTGAAAGCCCTCCTCTTTTTAAAAAGCGGACCGCAATGATTTAGAAGTTCAGGAATCTCACGTGACGTCACCGCGAGGTGATGTAATGCTTCTGTAAATAGATCATATTGTAATCGCGTTTCACTTCAGCGTGCTTCGTCCCAGCGCGAGGAGCGTTGCTATAGTCTCAGTCTGCGTGCGTTTAGGTAAGTTAGTATTACTATTTTACACACGCGCTTGTGAATATTATCCCACACTTAGCTCAAAACACAAACGGAACGCGTGTCTTGTACAGGATTTTTGTTGCCGTTGTTATTGCTTTACCGTCAAGTTGGTATCTGTCAAAGTGCCGGTTTCCATTGAAATGTTCGTAAACTGTCTGAATGTCTGTTTAAGGGGGTGTGACTCCACCAAACAAACAGATACAATGAGTATTAGAATAACAAAAGGTTTTGACTTATGCAAAATGGATGTCTGTACATTTTATAGTGAAGATTGTCAACAACGCGTTTTAGCGGAATAGCAGTTTGACGGGTAAGTTAGCGGTTTAAAGTGTAACGTTATTTGAATTTTACATATGTTTAGATGTTATATCGCACACCTGTTTTGAGGGTGAACGTATTTGCATTTGCTTTGGTTTTATCATTTCTCCCCCCCCATATACACATCTGTCGTCACACATACTCCAAAGTGATTCAGACAACTTCACGATGTTTCCACCTCTTTGCCAAAATATGACACATTATTGCCCCTGGTTAGGATGTCTGATCGTGTTGTTTGGGTTTGTAAAATTCGTGACACCGCGTGAGTCCTCCGGTTTCGCCATTACGTCATTATGCAGGCCGGTTAGACGGTTGGCACTAGCACCGTAGACCCGTCTTGCCAATTCAAACTCCTGCCCCGGCTGAACTAAACGTCATGACTAAAGGAATGCTCGCGTTATAAGTGACTGGGCAAGTAGCAGGTTCTTTGTAAGGCGCGACTATGATGTAATACGTTTCATATACAGAGAACACAGAAGAGAACTCAAACAGGGAAATGTGGGCAACATACAGAGAACTGAGAGATATTACAATAGGTTATCTATCTATCTATCTATCTATCTATCTATCTATCTATCTATCTATCTATCTATCTATCTATCTATCTATCTATCTATCTATCTATCTATCTATCTATCTATCTATCTATCTATCTATCTCTTTATTTGCATAAAGGTTTATGTTGTAGTTATCTATAGATCAATAGATAGATAAATAGATCTAAGAGACTGGGAAATTAAAATAATGAATCCATATTTGACACTATATTTGCCTATAGGTGTCATTTATATCTGTCTGTTTTTCTATTTGTCATGAGCACTTCATCATTTCATCTCCCTTGTGTGCATGTGTTTGTATGTGTGTGTGCATGTGTGTGTATATGTATGTTTAGGTTTTTTAGATCTCAGTGATGAATGTTGATCAGGACAGGCCATATGTATGCACTGCTCCTGGATGCTCACAGGTAAGTAACAGATGTCCAGTTTGCAGATAGTTGTTTTCATATCATTCAGAGCTACAACTATGTGTTTAATGCATGCTGTTACAAGTTTTAGCCATCGATTAGATTGTTAAATTGATTAACACCTCATAATTAATTACTATTGAAAATTTTGCATTCATTTTGGAACAAATATGTGATTTCAAAGATGCCAAGAGCTGTGCTGTTTCAGCATTGTCACGGCCTGTCATGTTTCTTGTTCTCGTAGTGCTTCCAAAGAGAAGATCACCTAATTATTCACAGACACAAACATGAGATGACCCTTAAATTCCCTTCTATTAAGTGTGACAGTATGCTTTCAGGTAAGTGTGTGTTCACACATAATTACCCATTCATATCAAAGGGTGATGTTTTATCATCAACACTGTTTTAATATCGTATGTGTTTTAATATCTTATTTTTGTATATGTTATGTAACTAAAGAGTATAAGTCTACTGTGGATCAGTAATATAAGCGCCTGTGAAAAGCAAATGTGTGTCATGACAGGTCATGCTCTCCATCTCCTTTAATTTAGTATTTAGACAATGTCTGTTGGAAACCCAATGTTTGACATATAAACATCAGCCTGACCCTTGACCTCTGGGGTCTGCGAGCCATCATTGCAGCGACAGAAACATTTACATAAGAAACAAAAGGAGGACTTTACCTTCTTACAACGTTCATAGTGTCCTAGAAAAAGCAGTTTCGTTTAGACTACCACTAAATTACCAAAACATCAAGAGCAAAATCAGGCTTTTTATGACACAGGGTTAATTTGTAACATTTTTGAGCATGCCAGAAGATTACTTTAGACAAGTTCCGGTCATGACATTGAGACGAGGGTTAGTTTCTCTACGTATGTTTAGAATGCCTGGAGGTTCCTTGATATTGATCTACTGATCTGAAGTTTTTGTTCCTTGACCTTGAGAAATGTCCTATGCCTCTTCAGTTTCCATGTGTTTAGTCTATGTTCTATAGACAGATATAAAGATAGATATAGATACACATTTGCTTAAGCTTTAATATTTTATTTTTTTGTTTTCTACTAAACTATTTTAGTAACTATAATAACTTAAACCAAAATTTTTAGCACTTTATTTTTTTAAATAGTATTATTATTTAATTTGTTTTATTTATTATAACATATATAGTATATTTATAATAGGCCTATACTATATAAAATATTTAATACAATGGTAAAATTATCAATATAAGCTTTGTCCTACTGACTGTATCATCTTATTTATGTATTCTTCTATTTTCTTCATATTTGATAAAAAAAAAATCCCAAATCCCCCCCTCCAATTTTTTTATTGACATTTTCCTTACTTTTACTTGTTATTTCTAATACACCTGTTATGATTATTTTATTATTATTATTTTATGCAAAGTACTTTGAATTACCATTGTGTGTGAAATGTGCTATATAAATAAACCTGCCATGCCTTAATTAATACTAATTTCCATTGTGTTTTGTGTGTGGTATTTTGTGTGTGGAACCTGATGATGCTGTTTGCATTTGTGATAAACGTGTACTCTTTATTCATCTGCAGATCAGACTCCAACTCCGACCCGTTTCTTACGGGACTGTGAGGAAGTGGGCCTCTTTACTGACCTGGAGCTAAACCAGTCACAGGCAGAGGAGGAGACCAAACCGGTGAGGGGAAAAACATCTTTCAAAAGCTTACTCAACTGTGCAAATGAATAAAAGTTTGCATAAAGTCTTTGTTGTGTGAAGTAGAAGTACATATTTTGCATATGATTCTGTGCTGGCTTGTGTGTGTGTTTGTGTTGATTGTAGTAAGAAAAATCAAGCTATCAGATCAAATTATCAGATGATCAGATTAAGAGTATTAAATATCAAACCGTTTTCATACATACATATACAATATAGGGAGGGATCTATAAAAACAGAGGAAGGATTTCTAAATATATTTGTAAAAAGTATTCTAAATATTAGAATATTTAGCGTTTTATGCTTTCTAAATTCTAAATATTTTCTTGCTTTTAGAACTTTCCTGCGCAGGCGTCAGGTCAGAACCAGCCTCACATTGAGACACAGCCTCAGCAGAGTCAACATCATCAGTTTCAACCACAGCAACAGCAGCAGTGCGCTCTGGCTCATCTCAACCAGAACCAGCTCCACACACACAGCTCACAGCCTCAGTCTCATTGCACTGTCACAGACTCCACTTCAAATAAACAGTGAGTATTACCATACCATATATCATTACCAAAATACCCCATATTCTACTTTTCCCATTAAAGGTCAGGATTTGAACTGAAAAAGTCAATTTACACCATTTTTTGGGGGTACAGAATGTTTTCACTGTAGAAAAGAAGTCAAAAAGATGTGTTGCAACACAGCATTTAAAGGTGGGGTAAGCGATTTCTGAAAGCCAATGTTGATATTTGAAATCACCAAAACAAACACGCCCCTACCCCAAAAGGGTCTCGCCCCTATTTTGATAGCTCCGCCCCACACATACGTAGCCTACGCAACACAAGCAATGATTAGTCCTGTGAAACAAAGCAAAACCAATGTTACACCATGTCTACACTGGACGTGAGCGATGTGACAAAGACTATAGAAGTCATTATAATTGTGAGCCTGGACCACAAAACCCGTCTTAAGTCGCTTGGGTATATTTGTAGCGATAGCCAAAAATACATTGTATGGGTCAAAATGATTGATTTTTCTTTTATGCCAAAAATCATTAGGATATTAAGTAAAGATCATGTTCCATGAAGATATTTAGTAAATGTTCTACTGTAAATATATCTAAACTTAATTTTTTGATTATTAATATGTATGGCTAAGAACTTCATTTGGACAACTTGGACAACTAATATCATAACTAGTTACCTAGCTGGGGACTGCTTTAAGGCGCTGCGTCATATCAATGCACCTGCTGCACCCATGGTACGGCAGCAAATCCTTGATTATTACGCGGAATGAGAGTATAGTTCCTAGCCAATCAGCCTGAAAATCGCAACGTCATTTTCCGTCGGTCTTAGTAACGACGAAACTACAGATTTTCGAGATTTTCATTTTTGAGCGAGATGTAATGGTCTAATCCGATTCAATGATCTATGCTAAAAGTGCTCCTGCCAGACCCGAGATCAGCTGAATAGATTCAAAAATGGTAAAATTCAACTGTTTAACTCTAATGGAGTTGTAAAATGAGCCTATTTCCAAAAAAGTGGAGTGTTCCTTTTAAAGGCGATTTTCTCAATGTTTTGACTTTTTTGCACCCTCAATTCCAGATTCCAATTTTCATATTGTATCGGCCAAATATTATCCTATCAACAATTCATACATCAATGGAAAGCTTATTTACTCAACTTTAATGTGATTTATAAATCTCAATTTTGAAAAAATTGACACGTATGACAGGTTTTGTGGTCCAGGGTCACAATTAGTTATGCTAATTGATGCACTGGATGCTGCACGGTGCGACAAATCTTCGACAGAGAACTGCTGCCGCGTTCTATTTATGACATACTGACAAATTTCAAATGATTTTCAACGGTCGTTTTATCACGTCCAGTGTAGGCAGACTTTAGCTGTTGCGGCGCACCGCGTCTGGTGTAGACACGGTGTTACTAACCTATCGAGAAGAAATAAAGCAACCTCGGCATCTGATCGCAGGCCTTCCGCTCCTTGAGTTCTCTCCAGCGCTGGAAAGCTGATCTGACATTTACACGGGTCCTACATTTTCCTCTTTTATTTTTTTATCCGCCATGTCTATCTTTCTGTCACTCGGCTTGGCTGTTCACTGAACGCACTCTCTCCTCCATATCATGAGTAGACACGCCCCTTACAACTGATTGGCTACAAATATTTTGGTCTGTCATGCAGCATTGCATCTCTACACAGAATTTACCAATATAATCATTTTTTTTTATTTTTAGCAGCCCTGTGTAAACATCCTAAACTGCACTTATTGTGTACATAAATGTTTTTACACTGTACTTATATTTAAAAGAAATACCAGCGTGTAATTACATCTGTAATTAGTTACAAATATATACACTGTTGACCCATCCTTAAACCTACCCATACCACCAATCCTGTCCCTAATCTTACCCATATCTCACCTCAATAGCAGCACAAGTATTTTGCAATACAACATGAACACAATAAGTACATTGTTCTTATTTTTGTGATGTAAGTACGTAGTAGTTAATGCCACTTAATATAAAGTGGGACCTTTTAATCGTTTGTTCTCTGCTAATGTGAATCCCTCTGACATTACAGATCTGCACCCAGCTGTCTGCATAGCAGACAAACAAATGCTTTGCCTGGGTCATCAGCCATGAATGTAAGTAAACCCGAAAGCATTTCAAACCCAATATAACAGTAAAATATTAATTTAAATAATACCTCTGTTTATTATTTAATCAGTATGATCATTTCATATCTTATTAAAATGACAGATGGAGGCACAGTTGTCAATGAACTCAAGTATGATTGACACCAGGCCCCGCCCCCTCTGACTCATGCTCCTCCCTTCATGTACAGCCCATACTAATGATTTGACACCATGGCTACAGGATTACGATGTCTCTAATAGAAACATTACAAGTCAGACAGGGGTTATAATGCCAAAGTGCTTTGTTACTAATGTAGACATCTTGATTGAGTTATCTAATTCAGACACATGCAATGTTGCCTTTTAAAAAAGCGGCATTAACACATACACATGTGCTGATTATCTTCAGAAAACGGAGGGGATTGAATTTCAAAGGCTTCGGCTTGACCTGGTTATCATCTGACTTTTCAAAGGCGTCTTTGTAGATTCTCTGTGTTTTGAAAAACTTAAAGTGCCAAGTAATCTTACCATCGCAAACAATCACCACACACAGGAAACCTTAGATGTAGAAATTAAAAGCACATGGTTGCCTGTAGAAGTTGACAAAGCAAATCTCATTTTGGGCATTTCCTTTTGAAATAGCATGAAATATCCACAGTGTTGATATGAGAGACTTTTGGACTGTTAGGTTCTGATTGGGTAGTTGATGAGTAAACCCCCCTGGGTGCCGGTCAGAGCACCAATAATGAGACAGGTGATCAGCTTTAGATGGGGTATTGGCAGAGATAGGTAGGGCCACAGATGTACAATAAAAGGTGTAAATAGTCTGCAAAAATAAGTACAATAAAGAAAATGAATAAACTAAATTATATAAACAACAGTAAACATAATGACAGTTACATATTGAAGCCAAAGTATTCCCAATTCACATCAGTGATATTTCCCTACGAAATATACGGTTAAATGAAGGGAAAGAAGGTCTTTCACAGAGAACTACAAGCCATGAGTGATAATTTGTCACTATGAACATACAGCTCCCATATACGGGTAGAATCGTGGCACATATGAGCAGCATTTACATAAACATAACGCTCATCACTCATTCGATAATTTAATAGCTCAACAGAACAACATCACGTCGTTCAAACATCTTTAAGAAGCACTGTAACACATTACACAGCAAACAACAGCAGCTCAATGAACTACGCTGCCCTCTCCCGTAATACTACTACGACTACAGTTTCAAATTAAAAGTCCCACTTGCAGGAGCCTTTAATACACACAGTGTTACATGACAATGATGTTGACAGTGACCCCAGGAGCCATTCTGAACCATCTCTCCCCATCTCTAATCCTTCAGAGGTCAAAGGTCATGCCAGCCCACAGCCAACCTGTGGTTTCCAATGGCAGTCAGGACCCTCTTTGCCACATGATGGAGATGATGTCGTCACAACAGCACCCACTGTCACATTTACAATCCGCATCTCATCATCACGCATTCCAGCAGCACTGCCACAGCCAATCACCACAAAGACTCGCACATCAGCATCAGAGCCAAGACCAATCACATCACAGCCACGCTCACCATTCTCCACCGGCTCATTTGCATCATGGCTCCACCCACCAGACCGCCCCTCCCCTTTCTCATCAGCCGATACCAACACAGGTCTAGGTCAAACTCTGATTTTTATAGTTTCTAATTAATCTTTTGTAATATTTAACATAATGTTTGTGTTTTCTAGATGTCGTCTACACCAAAACATTCCCCCTGCTTACCATCTCCTCCACAGCCATCCACGGCCAGACGCCGACGGACAGCAGAGGAAGACCCAGATGATCGCAGACAGAAGTTTCTGGAGAGAAACAGAGCTGCCGCCACGCGGTGCAGACAGAAGAGAAAGGTCTGGGTGGTGGCTTTGGAGAGGAAGGCTGAGGATCTTACACACACTAACTTACACCTGCAGGTACATTTAACACAATCTTACCTTGTAGTATTAAACACAATTTAAAGTTCATGGTAGAGTCATGCATTTGCTGCTTTGTTTATATATATATGTATATATTGTTTTGTCTTCTTGTAGAATGAGGTGACATCACTCAGGACAGAAGTCACTCAACTGAAGCAAATTCTTCTTACACATAAAGACTGTCCTGTCTCTGTGAGACAGAGAGAATCACAAAGTAAGTATGAATCATTTTCTCATTCTCTCCTGCTTTCTTACATATACTAGTGTATTAGTGTTGAATTTCATTCAAACCTGTGAAGAACATGTCTGAGTCATATTTCACCCTATAATAATAGTAATTGAAAATTATATATTGCTTAAAAATGATGCATATTTTTTTTGGTCACTATAATTTTATATTTAATTAATAACACTGTCACAATCCATTTCCAACTCCAAATTATATATTACAAAATATATACAAAATAAATAAAAATAAAATTGTAACATATTATGATCATAATAGTATAATCTAAATTATATATATATAATTATTTTTATTATTTTTTTGTATTTTTTTGTTTTGTTTTTTATAAATTATAATTTTAACTAAAGATTATTAAATGTTGTGTAAAGGTAAAAACATAATACAAATCTTACTAGCCCAATTTTTTATAATAATATTTATGTTTATATTGTGTGTTTTATTACTTAAAATGTGTGTATTATTATATATATTTTGAAAATGTATGGATTTCTTTCGTTTTTATGTTTAGGTGGTGTAGGTAGTCCAACAGGAAGTCCTGTCCAGCAACATGCCATCCAACACAACAGCATCTCAACATCAAGTTCGACTTTACCACACACTCACCTACCCCCACACTCACACCCCACTAACAACACACAACTATAACATGCTTCTACATGGACAGAAACTGTCGAGAACACAAAAGATGACCCTTCTTTAGAGCCATGGTCAGGGCACCTATGACCAAGCAGGTACCCATCAGTGCAAAAGCAAAACTGAACGGCAAAATGTTTAATCCAGAGTTTTAAACTTGGATTTATGACTAAAAGGGAATGTATGCATTACAATATGTCTGAAATGTTCAATTGCTCTCAAGAATAGAATAATTAAAGTCTGTTTATATTTCTGACCCTTGACATCTCAGGTAATTAGTTGTATTTTACCTCACTGTGATTCATTACAGTGCTGGAAAACAAACTTCTTTTACCCTCACTAAATTTAGTTTTCTTATTCTCAAACCTGTCTCTCACCCTCTTCGTACCTCTCTTTCTGTCTTCTCACACTCCTCCTCATGCTTTTTATAGTTGATCTTTCTCAGATACACTCATCTAGTTTTACTCCTAGAGTATGTGTGCACATTTGTGTGTTTATGTGTTTTGTTTTGTTTTTGGCCACTTTCAGCGTAAACGCTTTGATTGCTTCAGTGACAGTTGTGTGCACTAAATCCTGAAACGAATGGCATGGCCGTGTGAAATGCATTGAATCAGGGCAGTTGTAAATGTGTAATTGTAAATAGGATTCTCTAGTTGTATAAATGTATGATGATGCAGCTAAAGCTGATTGTTACATGTTTGTATTCGCTGGAAATATTGTTAGAGGCCTCTTGGTGAATTATCAGGTATCACATTACCTACAAAAGTACTTAAGAGTATCACGTGTGAATTTTGTATTTACAGAATAACATGCAGCTTATTTTATATAGACCGAGCCAACATCAGAATCATGTATAGGAATGATAGTAAAGGAATCATGCATTACTAATCGCACTCTGAATGTTTTACAGTATTCTCCTAAAACAATACAGCATAGCAATCATTTCACACTAACTGGCTCAGTGACAATCAAAATGTCAATACTGATATTTCCAATTCCATTTACCATCTCTGATAAAAATTGCTTAGGTAAAGAATTGATATGGCTATACATTCTGTGTAAAAATTAATTATGAATCTGGACATGGGGGGGGGCGTTTGTAAACTCTGCAGGTTTAAACTGTTTTATGCATACACAGTTTTTTTATATATTTATCTATTTTTGTACACATTTGTGGCCATTTTTAATTAGAAGCACTTAATATCTGTATCCTGGTCTCTTTTTTCAAGGTTCATGCTAATAACGTTATAAAGCTGTGATACAAATGCTGCCTTTGTATTATATTTTTGATGGATTATTCTAAGGGTTTATCGCATATACTACAAGGTGATAGATTCAAATAAATGACTGCTGAAATGTGGTTCTACAATGTTGCAGTTCAAGTCTTGTGAAAACTTGGTTTATTGCGCCATCTCATGGTGAGATTAATGTAGCAGTTACATGTATAGACTATTCAGGGTAGCGCCGATTTTTTAACAGGAATGAAAACTAGGCTGTGAGAGGGATAGAAGTACAGTGCGTTCAGTGCATTGTACTGTTGCTTATCAACAGTGCTGGGTAGATTACTTATACAATCTAATCCATTACTGATTACAAATTACATGACATAAATTGTAGTTTGTAACATTATCTGGATTACACAAATTAGGTAATATACTCTGATTACTTTTTGTTCATTTTAGATTACCTTTGATCGAACACATTTATCACTTAGACTTGAATGTGGTTATTGTGTAGGCTACAGCAAGGTTTTTTGTGGAAAAAATGAAAAGCAACAAATTATTAATGAAAAGCTAATAATGATTGAAATCATAAAAATGTCAAACCTTGGGAATCTCTACATTACATGGACAAACATTAATAAACATGAAAACATGACATTACATCGCCAGAGTCCTTCAGATTTGAAATATTTTTTCCAATTTTCCAATATTAAAAAAATGTGTGAACGTCACTGGATATGAAGACAGAATTTCACAGCATAAGCAGTGTTTAGTAACTTGCATAATTATTAGTCTCATGTAAATAAATAATTGGTTAATTTAGAAAATAAAATTTAAAGGAAAAAAAATAATAATAATAATAATTTACTTCCATTGTGTGAATGCATTCATGTAACCCATTAAAAAGTAACTGCTCTGTTTATGAGCATTTTAAAACATACTATAGTCTAATTACAAGTACGTACTGTTTGGAATCGGATTACATAATCCAGATTACATGTATAATATACATACATGGTCTATGACCTTTATCTTTATCCCTCCCCCTCAAAGCCTTGTCTTCATCTGTATTCAATTCAATATGGCGTCTAAACCTGCTAAGGTCTATTGTAGAATTTTGAATGTCGGAATTGAATTAATTAAGAAAAAACATGGAAACCATTACACAATTACTAATAAAGACTACATATTTATTTATTTTTTAAACCATGAAAGTGAAACGTATAAAATGTATCAAAAGACTTTTCCTGTGCTGTACCTCACAGATTGATATACATGCCTGGAATACTGCAGTATATCTATACAGAGTAAATAAGTAATATGTTACCTACAAAGACAGAAAGACATTAATTCCAAAACCAAGCAATTCTGCCAACCAGCAGCTGAGGCCTAGACAATCAATCAAAAGAAATGAACAGAAGAAAAAGAAAAGAAGAAGACTTGCAGTTTCAGTGGTTACTCATTTGTGGCCAAAAATATTTTTTAGCCAAAATTGTCTATTATTTTCACACACACAGGTTTGCATTTTTTGTGGGCATAGGCATAATTGTTTTTATACTGTTCAAACCGTATTTTCTATTGCCCTACACCAACTCTACACCTAAACCTACCCCTTACAGAAAACTTTCTGCTATTTCAGATTTTCAATACACTCCATTCTGTGTGATTTATAAGCGTGTTTCCTCATGGGGACCAAAAAAATTTCCCCACAAGGTAAACATTTACCGGTATACTATACTTTTGGTCCCCATAACGTGATGATAAATACCAGGTACACACACACACACACACACACACACACACACACACACACACACACACACACACACTACCCTTCAGTCTGAGTATCTAAGCATTATGACATCATCATCTCTTCGTGCATGGCTGTTGTCAAAGAAGCGGTCACCGGGGAACTGGATCAGGTCACCTTCTTCAGCCAGTTGTCTGCCACTCTGGTAACCACTGAATTCAGAAGAGACACAGGCAGTGGCCACAGTAGAGCGAAATGGATGTCTTGTTGAGTACATGTGACGTATATGTGCATGAGAGGCCGACTTCCTGCTTCTGATCCGCCTCTTCAACACACGCCCCAGCCAGACTCCGCCCACCAGAAGGAGGAGCAGCACATTGGCCGCCAGGGCTGCTACTGTGACAAGCTGTAGGTTGACTTCACTTGTCACAGAGGGCAAAAGTGTGACAAACCCAGTGCAGTGATCTCTGGGGGCAACCTGGCACAAAGCTCCACCCACAACACTCTCCACACAGGTGATGTAGGTGGAGTCTGGGCGGAGCTCTTGGAGGGTCACCGCCCGGTCAGATCCATCTGTGTAAACATAGCGTGGGAAGCGGAAAGCATGGCCAAAACGGTCAAATAAAACCCGAAAGAGAAGCTCTTTCCCATGAACTAGTCCAATGTCAGGAATTGTGCTCCAGCGGACTGTGGCTGTACTGGAAGTGACATCTTCCACGCTAACGTTCAGGATGGAGTGATGGTTGAATTGACATGCATCAGTGATCACTTCAATCCTTGAGTCATGATGCTTGGCTCTGTCTTGTAAGGGCAGGTTGAACTGCTCCTGTGGGGCCCGTGCAAAGGTGCTGTGGTTGTGGCCTGTCGAGAACGTGGCAATTGTTGTTGGAAAATCAGATAAGGAGCCATTCCCTGTTTTCCCAGCTGTGGGTCTTGGCCTTGAGCTGACAAGTTTCCTCTTCTTCTTTCTGTCTAGTGTTGTCACAAGCCCTTGCTCCCCCTCATACCCTTGGACACCTACATCTCCCTGTTTTTCACCTTCTAGCTTCTCTCTGTCCTCCTTGAGAACCGGTGACTCCACAACTGCTCCACGGCTCTCCATTGGCTGAGGTTCTGACTCGCAGTAACCACTCATATTTCCCAACTGGGAGCTGCTGACATAGTCCAAGAATTTTCCCGCCAGCACTGGGGGGTAAAGGCAGCGCACAAACACGGTCAACAGCTTTCCCTGAGAATGCGCATGCGTCATCCAACTTCTAAGCTTCTCCATCCGGCAGTCGCAAGTCCAGTTATTCCCATTCAGTTCAACGTGAAACAAAACGCCGTTTGTGGCGAAAATTCCACCGGAGAGATTCATAAGACGGTTGTTTTTCAATTTTAATATTTTTAGATGTGAAAGGTGGCCGAAAGCACCGCGGTCCACGCGAGATATGTGATTGTCACTGAAGTCCAGGTGCTCGATGCGCTCCAGCGGGTCAAGCAGACCAGCAGGGATCTCTGTCAGCTCGTTTCTGTCAATCTTGAACTCTTTCACTCGCGTGAGCCCCTTGAGCGCTTCGTTGTCCATCTTTGATATCCTGTTGTGGCTCAACGATAGTTTTGTTAGCTTTTTCAAGTTCCGAAAGACGTGATTTCCAACGTGTTTTATTCGGTTGCCTGCGATTAGAAGAGTTGTTAGTGACTTGAGGTGGGAAAATATGAAAATATCGCGCAGTTCTGTTTGTTTATTATCCGATAGGTTTAAAAACTGCAGTTTGCTGAGCCGCGCGAACGCATTGCGGTCAATATGGCGAAGCTGGTTCGATTCTAAATGCAGGAACATTAAATTCGTCAGTCCTTTGAAGACGGATTCTTTTAAAAACTCAATAAAATTTCCATCAAGTCTCAGTTTGACTAAACTAATTAAATGGCTAAAAGGTTCGGCAACAAAGTCCTTGATTTCGTTGTTATTGCTACATAATATTGTGAGTTTTTTGAGCGACTGTAGAGTCCCATGTTGTATTGTCGAGATTAAGTTGTTGCCCAGATATAGCTCCTCCAGCAAGGAGAGTTTCTCGAATGCTGTAGGATGTATATTCCTTATTTGGTTAAACTGGAGATTTAACCTGATTAGGTTCCCATAGCGCATGAAGTCGAACGCGCTAAGGTTGTGAATGAAGTTTCCCGCGAGACCGAGAACCAGCACGTCCCCTGCGCGGTCCACCTGTGGCGCTTTGGGCACCGCGCGTAGACCGCGATTTGCGCAGAGGATATGCTGCTCGTGCTGGCACTCGCATCGCTCGGGGCAAATGGCCCAACCAGGCGCGAGGAATAAAAGCGCTCCACTGCCGATCAAAAGAACGTTACAGAGCAAGTATGCCATTCCAGTGATGAGCAAATAACAAGCCACTCAATACATTCCTTTGTTTCAATCCAGGTTTGCAAAGTCCTTCCTCGCCAGGAATTGAAGCTTTACAGATGCATTGCCGCCCAGACACAGACATTTAGATTACCTATAAGACGAATGCATAGTACATTTTAGCTGTATTGTTATGTCCATGCACGTCTGTTGCGAGCTGATAGCTCCAGCCGAGGAAACATTTGCCTCCGTCAGACCCCCAACCCCCCCCCAAGAAGTCATCTGTTGCAGATTACACACACACACACACACACACACGCGCGCGCGCGGCATGGATCAGCCCGCCCCACTCCCCTCCAGATGTGGACATGCAGTTACTGAACGCCTTGCACTCATACAAGAATCTGATATACAGATTCTGGTTCAGATTCATTTGAACGATTCCTTAGGTTGCATTAAAACAATATTTTAATGCGCCTTGTAGAATAATTATGGGGATAAATATAAATGCAATTGATATTACATTTACTGTCTATTACAGTTTTTTATAATATTTTTTGCACTAATAACAGAACCTTCATGTCATTTTTCAAAACTCTAAACACATAATTCACAACTGAAGTTCAAAATGCAATTTTTTCAAAACACAACACTTTTTACAAATGCTTGGATACTGTCAGGAGAGAGATGAGGTCGAGGACTCAAATGCAGAGGAAATCAGGTGTTTAATATAATAAAAATGAAACAAAAGAACAAAAACCACCCCGAGGGGGAGAAAACAAGCAGGCAGGCAGAAGACTGGTGCACAGTCAAACACACACTCTCTAACAAAGACACACGAAAGACAACGGATCAGCACAGGACTGCAGACACCAGGAGGCTATATAGGGAGACAAACGAGGGTAACGAGGGAGACACAGCTGGAGCCACTGAAACAATGATTAAGTAACAAGATACAAGATGGGGGGGACAGACAATAGACATGGGAGCACATGGCACCAACAACAAACAACAAGCCATATGCTCAACACACAGAGACATCTGGTGGCCAGCCTGGGCACACCAGCAGGACCGTGACATAACCCCCCCTTTAAGGAGCGGATCCCAGACGCTCCACACACACTAAACAGAAAAATGTCTAGGAGGGAGGTGGGCCAGGCCCGTGGAGTGGAAGAGGGCCTGGAGCAATGGGCACACAGGGGTGCCAGGGTGGGGCTGGCCCTGGAGAGGGCTCCGTGGGTTCCCAGACCGGAGCGGGGTCCAGGACCGGAGTGGACTGCATGGGCTCACAGATCGGAGCGGGCTCTGGAGCGGACTCTGTGTGCTCCCGGAACGGAGCGGACTGCGTGGGCTCCCGGAACGGAGCTAAAATATATATTAAAATATATATTAAATACAAATGCTAAAACAAATTGATATTGATATTTAATTCACATTTAATTAATCCATGTGACATCAGGGGTTCAACCATAATTTTACGAAGCTACGATAATAATTTTTGTGCACAAAAGAAAAAAAAATAATGAATGTAACAACGATATGTATTCTGCAGCAGATATATATGTCCATTGGCTTAGTGTCACGAGTTTGAGTCCCAGTTGGTGGACCTTTCTCCGTACCACCCTCTCTCTCACTTCATTTAGTGTAAAATAATGTCCTATCCCATTAAAAAGCAAAAATGAATCTTAAAAAAAACTATCTGTCTCCTAAGAGAATTGGACAACAATGGTTGTTATAGGCTATTTTGTGTGCTGTACTAGCCTTACAGTAACAATAAAAAAAATGCACGTTCCAAAATGGAAATGAACGCCATGAAAATTATTCGGTTCTTTTGTGTTTTCAAAATGGAACCAGTTCTGAATAAGAACCAGGGCTTGGTTCCCAACTCTACACGTGTGCAAGAAAAAGCACATTAAATTCTTCCCACGCAGGTCCCACAGGGCTCGATCTTGGACTCTACTGCTTGTTTAAAAAGCACCGCCAGGGAGAAAAATAGAAAAGTAAAGAAAGGGAATTTCAGACCAAATTTCTGTCTCAGGCCGCGTGCCAGGTCGTGGGAAGGATTGAGGACGAGCAAGCTCTCTTGTGTGCGTGGGGTAGACTTCACTCAACTGCAAAAGCCTAGAACTTATAAGTGTGATGTATTTGCAAAGAAATAGCATGTCAAATAAAAGTTATCGTGGAATAATTCCGTTTTTCATTATTTTTCTAAATCCAACAAGAACGTAGTAAATAACGTCCATTCAACTAAGTGAAAGGTCCAGATGTTTCATATTTCCTTTTAGCTCAAAACATTCAACGTGGAGGAGGGCTGAAGTGAAAAGTGTTGATAATTATTCTAACTGCTGATTAGATCTAAAAAAAAAAAGATAGATTAGCAATTATCTGATTGGCACATTTGGTGTTATTATTTTCTAAGCCAAAATGGCAATGTCTTGAAAGAAAAAGAAAGAGAAAAATACATGGGCAAACATACTTCTATATCTTCTCTGCACACTGAGATGTGTTTGCATGTGTGTGTTTCCAATGAGGAACCCCCACACCCAGGGGGTCATTTCCTGTCTAGTCCTCATATGAATTTGTCGGCTGACACGCTTAGCCATGATGAAGAAAACTGTTGTGTGTACACAAAATGCGCTTGTGGGAGAAAATAATATCACCACACAACTGACTTAATTCAATTGACCCTGGAAAGAATAAAAAGCATGCGATTGAAAAGAAAAAGAGTTAAATGAGTGGAGAAAGAGAAAAAGATCATGTGCCATTAGCCTCAAAATTGCACAACCAATAGCAAGGATTGGAAAGAGCATAAAAGATATGGAAAAGAGAGAGGAGAAAATAATAGTGAAAAGGACCCAGGGAAGGAGACTATTAGAAAAAAGAAAGAGACAGATTGAGAATGAAACATGGCAGGATGTGTAATAAAGTGTAAAAAGGTGCCTCTTGTCAGAGATTGATGCACATGGCTTTCATCAACCGACTCTGAATATAAAATAGCTAATCAAAGTGATTTAGCATCACTATACCTATACTGTAAAATAATCAATTATGTGCACAAAGTCACACACTTGTATAAAAAAACAGTAGTTTTTAGTCATGTAGACTCAAGAAAAAATTGAGATTCCCCCTAATGTTAGCACATTGTTCAATCTTGGTTATTTCTTTTGGAAACAAACTCCTGATGTTCTAGGAATGTTCTTTTCAGGTGGTTGTAATCATCTTTTAACATTCTCCAAATGTTGCAGGGAGCTTTTGTGGGACAAATTAATAAGAACCTTCAAATAATGTTCTTTAATGGCTATTTTAGATTTTATAAAGCATAAATGAACCTTCCCAGAACCTAAATTGTTAGCTTAGACACATCTTCTGACATCATCTTCATTGCTTCTCTGTATGTTTAATTTGCATAGTGTCGCTACAACACACAGTACAAACATACATGCATACACGCACTCAAACACATCTCATTCTTCGTCTCTCTCTCATGAGGGTACATGTCTCTTAGTAACGATCACCCTCTCTGAGAAAGCAGGGAGGTTGCCTATTGGAAACACATGCTGCCGTATTGATGAACAACAGCTTTCCATAAAAACACATCACTCATTTAGCCTCATTTATTCACCTAAAAACCAAAGGCAAAATTAAAAACTCCCAAAACCCATCTAACAATACAATATGTGTATGGACATTTGTTGTTCTCATTCTCTTATTCACTGTGGTAAAAGTGTGAATTATTTAAAATTACTGTCTGTCTTCAGCATTTTTAGCTCTTGCAACTGTGTATATCTCTGTATCGGTATTCGTGAGAACAAGAGAAAAAGGGGGAGAAAAGGAAACGAGAGATTTTAGGGGTTGACATGAGCAGCAGCTGGTTGGGTCATTAAGTTCTTTAACCTAGATCTGCTGCACAGACTTTAACTCTCTACTGCCCTTGTATAAGCCTGTGCATATCTGTGGAGTCAATGCACAAATCGTATTGGTACTGACAACCTGCTGAGAAAGTAAAACAGGCAAAAATGAGCTTATGTCACTAACACCTATACTGTAAAAGTGTATGCGTGCATCCGCATCTTTTAACATCATGGCAGTTGATACCTAAAGTGATTGTTCATTTAAAAATCTAAATCCATCCCATAATTTACTCATCCTCATGCAGCTTCACAACTGTATGACAAAAAAAGAACAATGTTTGAACTGTTTTAGACTCTACAAGGAAAGTTGGTGAGGGTCCTAAAAACATTTGAATCCTGTTAGACACCATATTTAATTTTGTTTTAATTTAGAAGTCCCGGTTGCTATAAAAAACGGTTAGCGTTCTGAGATGTGCGCTTAGGACCACGCATGCACACTGGCTGGTCTAGCCTGAAAATCCACATGAACCGTCATGCCCACGTCATGCCCACGGACCGCTGGTTGAATATCGCACACAAAATTAGAGACACTTCAGGTGTTCCGAAGTCGTCATCGGATTGGTTGATTTCTACAGAATTTCCGGGAGATGTGTGTCGCATTCTTTAATGTTCCACCCGGAAACAAAGATGCCATGATGCCAAACCCTCTCTTGGAAGAACAAAGCCATTGTGCCAATGAGCGCTTATCAGGGTCAACTAAAACTGGATTTTCAAAAGTATGTGAAATATTTAAAGTTTGCGGCATTAGTACGTAGTATTAGTAATTAGCACTAGTAAAAATACGTCCGAAAGTTTTACTCAACGGTCTGTTATTGTGGGGACATTTCAACATGACGTGGCACAAAACAAAAAGTGGCTGGTTGCTTTATCTGTCAGTCATATGGCCTCTTGGACGGGCCTTGGCCATTCGAAGTGGACAAGGTTCCTAGACCTCTTGTTCGAGATTAACTACACTAGCCTGCAACTGGCTGGCGAGATCAGTCGCTTGCAGTCGGGGTAGAATTGAAAGCGAGACGGACACTTTCTACCAGTAGTAATGCTTGCGCGGTGTTTGCATACTCTATCACAGATGAAGTGAATTAAATGCAATGTTTGTCAAATACACAGACATTTTTCAGAAACGTTTTCATGAGCAACAGAAACACTTTTTCTATACTGCTTAAAGGGGTCATCGAATGCAAAATTCACTTTTACATGTTGTTTGAACTGAAATGTGTCTTGGCCAGCGCTGCTGCAACACTGTTTGGGTGCGGAAGGACAACGATTGCTCAGGCCAAGCAACGACGCCACTTATGATAAGGCTGTGACTCTGTTGAATGAGAATTTTGCTACCCCACAGAGCGTTTTGCTGCGCCGGTTCATATTTTGCTGACGCCACAAGTTTCCCGCTAAGTCAGTTAATTATTACGTCGCTAACCTAAGAGGACTGACCAACTCCTGTAAATTTGGGGCGTTGCGCGATGAAATGATTCGTGATCAACTAATTGATCGGCAGAAGGCATTCATTCCACTGCTTTATTGGGTTGTTGTTCTGCACGCCTAATAAACAAACTGCAGATGGTTCAAAATGCAGCAGCGAGAGTTCTTACTAGAACCATGAATGGCTTAGCTCCTCAGTACTTGAGCAAACTTTTATCGCATTATAGTCCTCCATGTCCGCTACGATCTCAAAACTCTGGCCATTTGATAATACCTAGAATATCAAAATCCACTGCCGGCGGCAGATCCTTTTTCTATTTAGCGCCCAAATTATGGAACAATCTACCTAACACTGTTCGGGAGGCAGACACACTCTGTCAGTTTAAATCTAGATTAAAGACCCATCTCTTTAACCTGGCGTACACATAACACACTAATACACTTCTAATATTCAAATCCGTTAAAGAATTGTTAGGCTGCATTAATTAGGTCAACCAGAACCGGGAACACTTCCTATAAAACACGATGTACTTGTTACACTATTTTCCTATTTTGATATTGTGCAGTTGCTTTGACACAATTTGTATTGTTAAAAGCGCTATACTGTTTTACTATTGCAGGAGATTTTAACATTCACATAGATAATGCAGAAATCAAAACTACAAAAGAAATTATAACTGTTTTAAACAGTTTTGACCTGATTCAACATGTGCATGGACCAACACACAATCGTGGACACACTCTAGATTTACTCATCAGTAGAGGTCTGAACATTTCATCCATTGTTATTAAGGATCTAGCATTATCTGATCACTTCTGTATTTTCTTTGATATATTGATCTCTGTAACCACTGAATCTAGATCTGTCTCTGTCAGAAAGAGATGCATTAATGAGAACACTAGTGTGCTATTTATGAAGGCAATATCTTTAACACCGAGCATTTCTGCAGACTCTGTTGATCTTCTCCTGGATTCATTTAACTCAAAAGTTGAGAATGTTATTGATGATATTTCCCCCGTGAAAGTCTGCAAGAAGAATAGCAGACATAAATCACCATGTAGAAAATCAACAGCAGTTCAGAGTATGAAAAGATAATGCAGAAAGGCTGAGCATGTGGCGGAAGACGAAACTCGAAATTCACTATTTAGCATCTATTCAGCATCTATAAAGACACCCTTCATGCTTTCAATGTAGAACTAGCCACAGCTAGACAGACCTTCTTCTCAAACTTTATAAACAGTAACTTAAACAACACTCGTACTCTTTTTGCTACTGTTGAGAGACTGACAAACCCCCCAAGTCAGATTCCCAGTAAAATGCTCTCCGACAGCAAATGCAATGAGTTTGCTTCCTTCTGTTTTAAAAAGATCAATAATATCAGAAAGGAGATTGGCATATCTTCTGGTTATGCAGAGGTTACACAGATTCAACCGCAATTTCAAAAAGAAGTAACTATGTCTGTTTTTGAAGAAATTGATAGCAAAATCTTGGAAGAAATACTACTGCACCTTAAATCGTCAACCTGCCCTCTTGACACACTTCCCACAACTTTTTTCAAAAGTGTGCTTAACTGTTTAGAAGCAGATCTCTTAGAAGTGGTGAATGCCTCACTTCTTTCTGGGACTTTTACAAACTCCCTGAAAACGGCAGTTGTTAACCCCCTTCTGAAAAAGCGCAATCTTGATAACACCATGTTGAGCAACTATAGACCAATATCAAATCTTCCTTTCATATGTAAGATTATTGAAAAGGTAGTTTTTAATCAGCTGAACAAATACTTAAATTAAAATGGATACCTGGACAATTTTCAATCTGGTTTCTGAGCGCATCACAGCACAGAGACAGCGCTTATTAAGATAATAAATGATATTCGCCTTAATTCTGATACTGGTAAAATATCAGTGCTGGTACTACTAGATCTTAGTGCTGCGTTTGACACTGTCGATCATAACATACTTCTATAGAGACTGGAAAACTGGGTCGGGCTTTCTAGGATGGTACACAAATGGTTCAGGTCATACTTAGAAGGGAGAGGTTATTATGTGAATATAGGAGAGCATAAGTCTCAGTGGACGTCCATGAAATGCGGAGTCCCTCAAGGCTCAATTCTTGCACCGCTCCTGTTTAGCCTGCATATGCTCCCACTAAGTCAAATAATGAGAAAGAACCAAATCGCCTATCACAGCTATGCTGATGATACCCAGATTTACCTAGCATTATCTCCAAATAACTATAGCCCCATTGACTCCCTCTGCCAATGCACTGATGAAATTAACAGTTGGATATGCCTGAACTTTCTTCAGTTAAACAAGGAAAAAGCTAAAGTCATTGCATTTGGAAACAAAGATGAAGTTCTCAAGGTGAATGCATACCTTGACTCTAGGGGTCAAACAACTAAAAATCAAGTCAGAAATCTTGGGGTGATTCTGGAGACAGACCTTAATTTTAGTAATCATGTCAAAGCAGTAACTAAATAGCATACTATCATCTCAAAAACATTGCAAGAATTAGAAGTTTAGTCAAGATTTGGAGAAACTTGTTCATGCCTTTATCACCAGCAGGGTGGATTATTGTAATGGTCTCCTCAGTTTTCAGTTTTCAGTTTTGGGTGAACTATCCCTTTAACAAATTTCCAACTGGAATTGAATATTGAATAGAGGGTAGGGTTTTATTGACGTGCTCCTCATCTTATCTCACTTGCAGCTAACTAGCTTGTTGGAGGGGCGTGGTTAAGCAAATTCTGCCCAAGCCGTCAAACAGACTCCAGAGTGGAAGCAAATTAGCAGATTTTGATTAAAGATGACCATGACAAACACATTTTTTTCAGTGGATTAACTTGCATGGATTAATTGTTCACTTTAATACTAACAATGTGCGCTAACATAATTAATATTGTAAATTTTGATTTCATGCAGACTTGGAAAATAAGCTTTTTTAACAAGCAAAAGAAACAATACTTATGATACAGTTGTTGTCAGATTGCATTGGTGATTTCGAATATGAAATTTTAATCGTAAGCTTGATGAAAAGTTTTGGAGAATTTGATGGTTCCCCATTCAATGAGATAGGAGCTGCACTTACATGCCCGAAAGGCGTTTCAAAGATGACCGCCGAGTGAAATGACTTGCTTTAAAAGGACTTTGCTTGTATTCCTCACAGCCTTGTTTTCATTCCTGTCAACAATTAAACATGGCGCTACCCTTACATCTATTTACCTAAGACTGGAACTACACAAATTTTCCCCAGAGGTTTGCCCCTATTTTAAGGGATCTCAGTGGCTGTGAACTGTGGCTGCTTACACACACTTCTGTCTCTCATGTCACAATGGTTGTTGAACAGTGAAACAACAGTAACCATAACAGCACCTGCTGGTCACAATCATTTAGTATCAGGTTTCATGGCGGTAATAAACACTTTACTCTGTTTTTGTTTTATGCAAATACTGTAACATTTGTAAGGCATGGAAGAAACAAACCATCAACCTTGTAATGGTCAGCCACGGATGGCTTGGAGAGAAGTATTTCCAAAGTGTTCTCTTGCGTTTTACCAGCGAAAAGGGTTACATCTGGAAAGAATTAAAACCTTTACACCAAGAGAGAGAGAGAGAGAGAGTGTGTGTGTGTGTGTGTGTGTGTGTGTGTGTGTGTGTGTGTGTGTGTGTGTGTGTGTGTGTGTGTGTGTGTGTGTGTGTGTGTGTGTGTGTGTGTGTGTGTGTGTGTGTGTGTGTGTGTGTGTGTGTGTGTGTGTGTGTGTGTGTGTGTGTGTGTGTGTGTGTTGTGTGTGTGTGTGTGTGTGTGTGTGTGTGTGTGTGTGTGTGTGTGTGTGTGTGTGTGTGTGTGTGTGTGTGTGTGTGTGTGTGTGTGCGTGTGTGTGTGTGTGTGTGTGTGTGTGTGTGTGTGTGTGTGTGTGTGTGTGTGTGTGTGTGCGTGTGTGTGAGAGGAGTAGGCAGCTCTTGTGAGTTTGATGTTCCACATCATTACGCTGTACCAGATTATTTATTTCATCTCTTTACTCTTTCTAGATAAAACACATACGCACGCAAGACTAACAAAAACAAATCTTAGGTTCTAAATAATGCTGATAAGAATCAAAAGAACTTGCAGTAAGCTTCAAGATGTTGTTGTTCTTTTGGCCTGTGCATGAGTACATGCGAGCGGCGCCTCCTGCTGTTTTTTTGTGGTATTGTACACATTTAGAGTGGCTACACTTTGACAAGGCAACATTATAATCATCTTTGAGATTTTGTAAGAATAAAACATATTAATAAACAGCTGCTGATGATGTTTTTGTCTTATGTGGGGCTTCCGAACTCAACTGTTTTATTTGAAGTATCAAGAGCAGCTGTGTTTTGTTGTGAAAACAGCTTACTGTAAATGACAATGGTCTTACCATAGAAATGACAGGACTATGTAAAAAGTATGCAGATCTTCTTCCTGTATACAGAGGGGCGAAATGCTTTTGATATTATCAGCATTGAAGTTTTGAGCCAAATGTTAAGCTTAAGTGATAATGTTGCATTTCAGAATGTACTTTAATAACAACATTACCCCGGCTGCTTGAACTTCACAAATCTGTTCAGAACCCGACGACCATGGTTTTCATCAAGAGTTAAGATTATCCAAAGAGCTTAGTTTCACAAATCAGCTTATTTGATGTATGACAGAATTGGAAATATGTATTTTTCTTTTTATGTTCTGACATTTTTTGTTTAACACATTTTTTTGCTTTAAAAAACCCATTAGATTTGAAACATTTTGGATCCAACTCTCATTCATTTTTAGACACAAGACACATAACAATTGCACACCAGCGCATGAGCATGCAAAAATACAGATGACTCATGCACACACGTATGGACACACACACACACACACACACACACACACACACACACACACACACACACACACACACACACACACACACACACACACACACACACACACACACACACACACACACACACACACACACACACACACACAAACACACACACACAACAAACATTAACAATATGAGTAAGCATATTGTGCAGTGAGATAAATTGGTGTTTCTGAATGAGAAGACCCACTCTACCAGTCAAACAGGCTGTTTCTCTCTGTCCTCTCTTACTCTCTCATGCTCAAAGAGAAAGAGAGAAAAAAGGCAGAGAGGGAGTGGTCACACAGAAAGAGAGAGATGACATACTAACCATATTTCAGCCAAAACCTCTTTGTTTTGATGTCCATTTGAAATAAAACACCTAGAAGCAAACATTGAATGATGCACCTGCTACTACTTTAGCAATGCATAATGCAGGCCAGCGGACTGGCCATCTGGACGTCCTGGAGAAGTGTCAGATTAACCATTTACACTAACTCCCACCAACGTGTGATTGGGCTCGTCAACATAATAAAGGACGTTAACCATTGTTAGCGCCAGTGGCGTAGGTAAAACGTGTAATTTTCCTATTGATGCGATCGACCAGGGTTCGAATCTGCTTTTTGGCTAACTTTTTTTCTCCCTTTTGAAATTTCAAATCACATCAGAAAATCATTTCTTTTTTTATAAAAATGAAGGAAATAATAAAAAAGTTGAAAATAAAAGTATCGGGTAGGGTTAGGGTGTAGGGAGGGATTTATTGTCCCAATAAGGTGGCATCTATTTAAGAATTTGAATTAAAATTAAACTTTACACTCACTCAATAAGTTATTATTGCATACTGTTTTATAATGAATTGCAATACGGAGGTGCAGATAATTGCCACTATTTGCAATAAGTAGTATAAATAGCAGAAAACCCTGCTATTTTAACAGTGTAAATATAGAATAGCTATTTGCACTTAGTGTAAATAGCATCTATCGCTATGAAAATGTTATTTTCACTTAGTGAAAATATCCGCTGCCTTAAGTGATTCTACAACGGGTTAGATTTGAGATAGGCTATTGAGTTAGAAAATACAGTAAATGAAGTCGCTTATAAGGTGATTAGTCTGATTAACATGACACACATTTAAAGAGACATATACTCAAAATGAAGAATTCTGTTGTTTGAGGTTTCTAAATTCTAGGTTTATGTTTATCATTGTCATATTATACATTTAGCATTCTTCTCTTTTTATGTAGTTTTCAAGTATTTTAGTTCATACAGTAATATATATTTAGGCTATTTCAATCCCATGCTAAAAAAACAAAAAAAAACAGCACATCGTTTGTAATGGTTTTACTGATTTATAATGGAAATTGTATTGAGTTTAATGGCAACTGTAATGGTGCATGTTGGTCTCTACTGGCAATTGGTCGTATAAAGAAAAAACACACTAAATACTAATGTAATATGTCCCAAAACACACTACAGGAAACCATTATTTAATTGTTTTAATGGTTAAAAGTTGATAGTTTGTACTGGTATTTGTAGTGGAAATCATTAGAATTTCTGTGATACTAGTTTCTATTGTTTTTCATGGGTTTTGTGATGTTATTTGCCATAAATGCGACAGGCTTTCTGCAATATTGTGAGATATAGCGACTGTTTGTACTGTAGTTGTGGTGGGCCTATTTGGGAGAAAATCCAGGGCCATTTTTTACTCCCAGTCCGTCCCTGGCCAGTACACTGCAGGACAGTGCTGCATGGTGCATGTTTGAAAAGTATATACTGAGAAATAAACACACACACACCACACACACACACACACACACACACACACACACACCACACACTACACACACACACACACACACACACACACACACACACACACACACACACACACACACACAACACACACACACACACACACACACACACACACACACACACACACACATCAGAGAGAGAGAGACTTCATACACTCCTTTGTATATTTTTTGAACATTTTATTGCATTACAGAATACTAAAGCAGCATTTGAAACAAATGATGGTAGACTTTTTTTTAGTGGCATTACTGGCATTGAGGCAATTTTTATGGATGTATGATGTCACAGACAAACAAAGAGAAAGAAAGAGAGAGAAAGAAAGAGATAGATAGATATAGATAGTATTTATGATAGATAGATAGATAGATAGATAGATAGATAGATAGATAGATAGATAGATAGATAGATAGATAGATATTGATAGATAGATAGATAGTAGATAGATAGGATAGATAGATAGATAGATAGATAGATAGATAGATAGATAGAATAGATAGATAGATAGATAGATAGATAGATAGATAGATAGATGATAGACAGATCAGACAGATAGACAGACAGACAGACAGATAGCAGATAGATCAGACAGACAGGATAGACAGACTGACAGACTGACAGAAGACAACAGACAGACGGACGGATGGATGCAGAGAGTGAATTGATTTAGTGAAATCATTCAGTGGGTTTGTTTGTATTTCGGTTCTAGGTTTCCGGCTCTAGGTATCAAAGTATATCTTATGAATTTAAATCTGTATTTAACCTCAGAACATTCTCAAAGTAAAAAAAAAAGGTGCTAAAGTCTGATTTTGTGGTGGCTGTGCTTTTAAATTAAATTATTATAATCTTAATTCAAGTGATGAGTGATTTTAAAATTCTGACAGTAATCAGTGTTGAGTATAAATATATAAATATTAAAGTTCACCCTGTCTGCTTTAAATGTTTAAAAATGATTAACAGTTTAGAAAAATTTAGAAAAAACATTCAGAAACTTAAATTTAGAAAAATTATCAAAAAGTAATAAAATGTAATCAGTATCATTACTTTAATAAAGTAATTGAAATAGTTACACTATTTATTACATTTTAAATAGGTTAACTTGTAATCTGTAACCTATTTCATTTCCAAAGTAACCTTCCCAACACTTGCTAGAAACGTAGTTTTGCGTTATTTACCTGTATGGTGTGCAGTGCATGAATTGAATGTAATGTGGCTAGTATGTGCAGTATGTGTGGTTTCGATTCCTTTGGAAGAGAAGGAGTCCCCCATGTATGCAGCAGGGCAAGTAACTTAGACATTTCATAAACTCTTTCTGTACAGCCTCTCTTTAACCTTATGTTGAATGATACTGTGGAAACCACATTCCTAGATATTTCCTCTTTTCTCATTCTCACTCTCATTCTTTCTCTTTGTTTCACATATGCACTCAAAAATTGAGAAACTCTTATGAGTGACATTCCATGTACCCGGTACCATCTCACAGGGAGCAGAGACTATTTCAGATGGCATTCCTGGCCTTAACTTCCTGTGGAGTTTGCTGGTGCATAGAAACTATAACAAGAGTGGCATTCCTGAGTCCTGACCATTCTCCCTCCGACCCATCCAGTCTTCCTCTGAAACCAGGAGATTTCATCTGTCTTTCAGATGACCCCAGGATGACCCTGCAGGCCATCCAGCAAAGTGCCTCTGCGCAGTCTTTTCAAACACAATATATAAGTAAATCAGCATATAATGGATATGTTCAAATTAATGTGATTAAAAGTTAGCTAAATGTAATATTAAAAAATTGTTGCAATTATATCATGCTAGTTTTATGATTTTATTTTTGTCTTTAGAGCTATCCTTATAGAGCTTAGTTTAAGCCAGGACTAGGCGTTTGTTAAATTAGGATATTTAAGCAGCTTTTATAAAAACTCCTTAGAAATGAACATCTTGAGACAAAACAATGGCACTGACAATTTAAGATATCTCTGTGCAAGTTATTTTCAGCTGAGATTGCTAAAACATGCATTTTAGTCTGGGACTAGCCTGCATCCATCTATCTATCTATCTATCTATCTATCTATCTATCTATCTATCTATCTATCTATCTATCTATCTATCTATCTATCTATCTATCTATCTATCTATCTATCTATCTATCTATCTATCTATCTATCTATCTATCTATCTATCTATCTATCTATCTATCTATCTATCTATCTATCTATCTATCTATCTATCTATCTATCAATCTCTCCTTGAACGTTTTCTATTCAGTTGCAACAGGTAAGCAAGCAGAATTCCAGGTGCAAATCTACAATTTCAGAAATAATTTAGCAATTTGATATTACATTTTATTCTATCGTAAAGCTTCTATATTAATCTATATATTACAGAAAAACAGCGATTACTGTACATATCAAAATGTCACTCTGGAAATGTAATAATTGTATGCTCAAACATAGGTTTACCTTTCAGAAACAAATGTGATTTGTATTTAACGTATATCTGTGATTGTCTTTGTGAAAGAGAGAGGAAAACCCAAACTGAAAGAGACTTAAAGAGATACTTCAAACTAATAAAAAAATGTGTAAATTTTGATGGTTCACTGTATACCAGCATGTGTGTAGTGAAAGCACTGTAACATTGTTGGCCAGTATTACTGTAGAAACCGGCATCAGTCCACATTTCATTTATCACTAAACTCTTACTTCAGGACAAGCTGGGAGTGATAAAATGTTGCAAGAGGGATTCAAGGGATTCTCTCCAACAATGCCAGTACCCTGAGACTTGCCTAAATGTAATCTATACTGATCAAAGTGATATGTGTATCACAGAGGGTTTGGATTGTTAAACTCTTTGTCTAAATATCCTTTCTAATGCAGTCAACCAGAGTGAAATAAAACTTCACACCACAGTTGTCACTGTATTTACTGTAAAGTGGAGTCAAACATAACACAAGTCAGTGTTCTGGTCAAAGCCTACACACTGCATTCTATATTCATGTGGGGCTTTAAGAATGACAGTCTAGAATAATGTTTCCATTGTTATTTCTGCAACATTTAAGACCTGTGGCATCACTGCAGTGTTTGGTGGAGTGGGAACACTACTCTTCTGTGTGAAGCTGACTTTCTCCGATATGAAATTGTTTTAGCGGCAGCCTCGATTGATTTCCACGTTCAGTCTATCAATAGACATTGACATAGTAGTGGAGGGTTGGGCTCGTTTGTTTAGAACACACAAGAATGCTCCTCACCTTGAAAAAAAGAAAAAAGTTTCACCGAAGAAAAATGTTCGTTCCCAGGGCAACCGCAAGTCCAACCTACCGCCATAGTAGAATTACCTGAATTCTCCTCACGTGACCGATCCCCAGGCCTTCCGACCAATCAGAAGACAGGACAGGTGCGCTCACGGTAGTTTCGGAGGTGGAATCTCAGGTACTCTTGTAAACTGCGATGACACTATAAAGTCTTTCTCGTAAGTTAACATTTTGCGTGGCTTATTCAGAACCTCCTCCAGGTGATGTTGGGCAAAGGATGATGTTACGTTTTCTCACAGACTAAGATATCTATTCAGGCGAGTTATGCGCAAAACTGCGTCTCAGTGATTGAAGTCTTCGGATACGCGGGAGTGAAAGATGATTTTCACGCACCGTGATTTCTTCTGAGGATTCAGCGTCTCTGTTGTCTCAGCACACCTTTCATTTAGAGGAACCTCGGGCTGCGTTTATCTTGTTCTCGTCGTTTTTGAGCAGGTGAGTCGCTCAGCCTCAGGCTGATGATCAGGTTAGTTGTTGTGGCATGAATCATCACCTGTAAAAGACTCCCTGGAGCTTATGGCGCTGTAAACCTGTTCTGCATCACAGGACAATATCCTAGGTTGTTTGTCTTGTATGACGTGAAGCTCATTTGTTTTGTACAAATGAAGTTATTCGCAAATAGACTTAAAATGATGTTCATATAGAATATGCCTTTAATACACATATTAGCCAATATGATAAACGTTCTTAATTTCTTAATTAAAAGTCATTTTGTACGAGTGTAGAAAAATGTTAGGTGGTGTAACTGAGATTTAAAACAACAGCAACTACAAAAAAATATAAAACATAGTTTGGAATATTATTTTATTATGATTTATTTAATTTAGTTTAATTATTATTAGGGTATTTATTTAAAAATATGTAAAGCAATATCATATTTAAATATTTAATATTTAAAATCAACATGCATGAAGCCATTTTGTTGACAAGTGACAAAATCATAAAACAGGGAGGACCCTTTTAAACCACTAGCTATAAGGTAAAACATTATTACTATAAGTTTTTTCTTTCTAAGAAAAGTCAAATATATATGTTACTCTCATGGCATATCTCATTAACTCTGAAATTTGGAATGGTAGGCTACATTCATAATGTATTCAACCAACACGAATACAAAGTTAAGGCTACATTTCTAAGAACTTGACACGTGTTTTAAACTAGATTTTTAAGAGTTCTCCATCTTAGATCTTACTTGTCATTATATAGCCTAAGCAAATCAATTTTATAACATTAATGTATCTAGTAAAGGGTGGAGATATATGCCTAGGCTATTTCATAAAGTAGTCCTATAATAAACCTAATCTATTACAGATCTATCTCAGATTACACTGTGTTATTGTTATTCTTGAATAGACATATTGTGTCTATTGTTGTTCTTATATAGATTACAATTAAATGGAAGGTACACCTACAAATAGATACGACATAGCTCTTCCCGTTTTAATGTTGAAGTAGTAACTTGATCGTATTTATTTATTGTCTGTTTAGTTTTAACAATGACTGAGAAAACAGCTCCCTGGTGGAGGTCTTTCGCGGGCAAGAGGAGAAAGGCAGCCAGAGAATCGGCGGCGACACTGGAACAGGACCTCCGTCATCAGGCTTCAGCAGGGCCAACACAGCATCCCTCTGCTGAACCGGACCAACGGCTCACTTCACAGACAGGTCCAGCGAAAGAAGAGGGCAACCACTTACCGAGCGACGAAACATACGACGACTCCGCTGTTCAGCCAACATTCAACGAGAGCTCCAATCGCCGCAACCTCACCGTGTCCCGCTCCGGACGCTTCAAAGAGAAGCGGAAGACGCGCGTCAGTCTTCCACAGAACCACGGAGATGATGGGAAATCAGCCGAAGTCCAGTCAACGCGCTGATTGCCACCGCGGTGTGGTAGAGACCTAATACGGCACTACCTCCCTTTTGACACTGTTGAACTCAATTTGACTCATGAATGCACTTATATGAAGTTATGAGGATAGCCTTTTGTAGTAAGTTATCCATTTTACAGAAGCTTTATTTTCCAAATGCTGGAAATAATAGCATTTCCCTGCTGTAAAAACAAAACAAAAAACAACAACAACAACAAAAATGGTTACTTAGTCAAGCCAGGCTAGTCTTTACAGGTTTTAAAGGGGTTTTGGGCACTTTACAATAGCTGGCTGACCAGCTGGGCCAGTCTGGATAACTAGCTAGACCAGCCTTAACCAGCTAAGACAAGCAAACCATAATATTATTTTTTCAGCAGGGTTATTGGACATTCAGCAGAATCATTATTGTGAAGGATACAATGTAATATTTTAGAGATTTGTCATGCATAATTTGCACTGTTTTGTGGTGTTACTGCAATCTTTTATGAAGGACTGTACATTAGAAGGATTTAGCAGCAAATATTTTTTAATGGTAATCAATGTGCTGTAAGCACAGCCTTATCATGACTTGTTTTTAATGCTTGTGGCATGCCACAGATTTTTAAAGGGGTTAGGGTGGTGGTCCTATCCGTCCAGAATCAGATTATTACTGTATATGCCATGATAGTCATGTATACGATATGTCAGAATCAAAGCCATGCGTTTTCTTGTGTGGTTTGTTTAAATTGAATCCAGGACACCTTGATAGTAGTGATTCGTTCTCCTACTGCAAAAGTGCTACTTTTTTATAAGACAAACCAAAGATTCTATTCTTATAATGTTTAGTTAACAGAGAAGTCAAGAAAAGCAATATAACTCAACTATAAGCTGTTAGTTTAGCAAACAGTGTTTACAGTAGTTAGGCTATATGAGTATATTATTGAAGACATGAGTTGAATTTGGTTACTATTCAGTCATCCTAAATTAGAATGGAACCTGATAAAAAACTGTGATCAAACTATGAGATTGAATCTGTTATTATGAGAGACGCTGGTTATTAGAGAAATAGGCCTCTGTAGCTTAGCTTCATTCAGATCCTTTGAGTATAAGCGATGCACAGACAGATTTGAGTTCTATAATGGAGATTTAGACAAGCATTGCAATTAGGAAAAAAATTGAATATACTGTACTCTTATGCATTAGTTTGATTTAGCTTTGGAAGGAAGTGTTACAACATCAGATTTTAAATAAACAGATGACGTTCCATCTAAGGCATCCATTTGTGCATGTGCTGAGTTGTTTTTGCCCCTGAATGTGCTTACGTGTTAAACAGGCAGCAATAGGTTATTATTAGAGTTACAGTATTTAAAACTCCATCAGTGTGTGCTAATGCTCGTCACCTCGCCCGAGGCTTGTCATCTTTAACCTCATCAACCCTGTATCACAACATTCCTTACTCTTAGAAGACAAGTTTCTCAGGAAGCCAGAATGACTACACTGTCTTTCCCTAATATAGTGGAAAATAGATAATTTGCATGGACTTACAAATGCTTTTCTTAGCAGAAAATATACAAGGCTTGTCGAATAATGATTGCACTGTTCTCATTTAATCAAAGGCGTGTTAGCATTGTTATTTGACACGCTTGATAGTTTTTAGCATTTGCTGTTTTTATTTTTCCTCAATGAACTATTCAGATACTATCTTGACCCCATTTCTAATTAAATCTGGTTTGGAGGGTATCTTTACAGTAATAAGACCTGCCTCTACTCTGCACACACACACACACACACACACACACACACACACACACACACACACACACACACACACACACACACACACACACACACACACACACACACACACACACACACACACACACACACACACACACAACACACACACATGTTGGTTTTTATGATTACACACAATGGTTTTTATTACACACACACACACACACAATGGTGGTTTTTATGATTTACACACGGAGACTGGTTTTTATACTGTAAAAATGTATGTGTATTGCCTACACTCTTGATTTGATTTAGAAGCGGTTTGAATTATGGGGACTACTGAAAATGTCCATAAATACTTTCCTTGTACACAGGAGGTGTGCCCTTTCCCCCCACATGATTTAGAAGCGGTTTGAATTATGGGGGTCACAAAATTGTCTCACACACACACACCCATGTATTATACACCTCACACACACTCACGCACACGCACACACACGCCGCACGCACGCACGCACACACACACACCACACACACACACACACACACACACACACACACACACACACACACACACACACACACACACACACACACACACACACACACACACACACACACACACACACACACACACACACGAAGCGTACGCACGCACGACGCAGCACACACAACACACACACACACAACACACACACACACACACACACACACACACACACACACACACACACACACACACACACACACACACACACACACACACACACACAACACACACACACACGAAGCGTTGTCAAAAACTACCACCAGAGAGCGATCTGGTCGCGCGCAGCATAGAGTAGACTACAGCCACCTGAAGCACAAAAAAATAGATATGATGTTAAACAGCTAATAAAAGTCTTGGCTTTTAGTTTTATTTTCATTACAGAAATTTGACACATACTTTTACATGCATTTTAATAAACACTCGGGTGTATGAATAATATATAAAATATGATATGAAACAGCTAGGCTCATGGTCAGGAGTCAGGACAGCCTCCCACCGCGCGCCGCCTGCTGTGTTGTAGCTTGCACGCGAGACGCAACAGGCGGACCACAGGGTGCGCGTGCTGTAGTCCGGTTCAGTTCACACATACATTTGAAAGAAGCACAGCGTTTGGACAGTGTGTCACGAAGTGTTATAAATGATACATTTCTAGTGGATTTTTTTTCCAAGTGGAGAGGGCATATTTCTACAGCTTCAAGTATTTTTTAATTACAGTTTTATGCGTCACGTACTTCACGGAAAATTAGACGCGAATAGTCATCGAGAAACCATCGGCGTCTTCCTAATTATAACACGAGCACGCGGTAAGTAACTGTATCTCGTGGGTCAAAGGCGCGCGCTATGCGGACCCAGCCTCGCGCAACGACTGGCCTCTGACAACTTTTCTGTGTCCACCGGAAGAAGAGAAAAACGCACGAAATTTCAGCTTTCCAACCCGCTAAGGTAAAGTAGACTTTGAAAACTGCATTACAGTAAACCAGGCTTTGCATAATACCACTGATTGAACCACCACCGTTGTGTTTAACATATGACATTGGTTTGTGTTCTCAGCTGGACTCTGTTGGTGAGTGTCATTGAACTTAAATGTGGACAGTCTGGTCATATTTCACAACTTTTCGAATGACACAGTTTAGTATCTGGATTTTTAATAGTTAAAGTGTTGTACGTTGACCTTTAAAGGACAGTTCACCCAATAATGACAATTCTGTCATCGTTTACTCACGATTATGTCGGTCCAACCTGATACATGACTTTCTTGTGTGGAACATAAAAATGATATTTGAACAACTGCCGAACAGTTTTGTTGACCAATGACATTCAATTGTACATAAAAATACGTTCTCAATGTTTTCTCAAAATATCTTCTTTTATGGTCCACAGAAGGAAGAAATTCATGCAGGTTTGTAAAGAAACGAGGGTGAATAAGTGATGACAGAATTTACATATTTGGGTCATCTATCCCTTTAAGTATACAAACCTATTTATTTTGATATGAATTATTAATTTAAATAATTAATTATTTGAACTCTCTCACACTGTACTTACAGTTTTTCTCAATTGCTTTGGCACATTTTTCGAAACAGTCTTAACATTCTCTAAACTGAGTGCAAATGTCACAACTGTTTGCTGGAACTTCAGAACTTTATTGCATGTCTGCAAAATGTAGTCACAAAAATGTCATTCATGCTTCAAAACCTAGTTATCGTGTCAGTAATTTGGCCAAGGCCACCAAAATATAAAGTATTTTTGTCATCGTGTGAGCCACACTGGTCAAAATGTTTAGTTGTTTTTCACCATGACAGTCAATCATGGAAATTAAGGTTTTATAAATAAAATCTGATATTTGTTGAGAAGAGTCAATAGTACATAGAAAAAAAGTATATGAACATTTGTATTTATACAGTACATTTATTTTTGTACGAATGTATTACATGTAAAGTGAAATCTTGCTTGTCCAATTACTTTACATTTCATATTTCTTGTTACACAAAAATACAAAATAACATCCATGAAAAAAATATTATTGGTGGACATCCTGTCGCTCTTGTTGGTCAGGCCAAAGATTTTCATCAACAACACATCTGATGTTTTCTATTGCCATGCAAAGGGAAAAAAATCCTTGAATGCTGCACGCCCGCACCCATCCCCTGCAATGATCAATGATCCTTACATGCAGCATTCATATCATCCAACAGAGACATCTGATCTTGTGGCCTATGATCATATACTTTCCACCTCTTCTATTGGATTTAGGAATGAAGAGTATGGTGGAAGGAACTCCACTGTTATCCTTTCATGTGCAGCAAACCAGTCCCTCTTTCTTGTTCTGGAATCAGGTCTCTGTAAAGTGTGTTTAGGAAGGCCAGGAGAAGTTGGGTATTATAGGGCCCAATGTGTGCAATATGTGTGTATTACATTGTAATATTGGCCCCACGTTGGCCTGGTGTGTGAGTTGTGTATTAATAAGATATAATATTGTGTATAAATAATATAATAAGATATACACTTTAAACAGAACACAAATCATTCACATGTGTTATGATTATCATCAGCCAGATATTATACAGCATGTCTCTACAGTACAGGTGGATAAAATGTTTCCACATGGGTGGACCAGCACAACATTGTGTCAACATCTCCATGGGAAAGCTGTTAATGGGACTCTAGGGAAAGACAAAGATTTGTTAAGAGCTATGCTGCTGGATGAAGTATAACCCACAAGATCTTGGACAGTCATATCATGAAAGAGGCCAAAGGATGAATAGCTGAATTCTTCATGTGACTCTTGAACAATGTTGGGATTTAATTTATTTAATCATTCACACATGTGAAATTAATTTCACATTAGAATTTTCTAATTCTTGAACTTGTCCATTTGTCCTTTTCCTCCATGGAGCAATACCACAATAACACAATGTTTCTTTATTTTGGCAAGAATAAACATTCTTAATAATTAACATATTAACTAAATTCCTTCTACATTTCTCTGCTGTATTTAGCGGGGTCTCTTCCTCACACAATAGCTCTGATTGACTGCAGGGCTTGCCAGAAGTTGAGCAGCTCTACTTCTCAAACAACAGACTCCATTGTTGTTTCCAGAGCCCTCCGGCTCTTGATAAGGTTGCCACTTTGCTCTGAACTGAGATCATTTGTATGCCTGTTCCTTTTAAAAGTCAAGTTCAGGGTTTTATATGTTAGAGATGGCCCTAGTTCAGAGTTAAATGCAGTTTCTTGAAAAGATGATCTTTGGAACCTCTCACTGGCCATTGTGGAAGCAGGAGATTGGTTTTCCTAAAAGAGAAGGGAGGGTTCCTGTTGGGTGCATCTTGTGATGGACAAGCTTCCTGCCAAGAGGAACATGTACTGTAGAATTGTGGAGAGAGAGAGAGAGGGGTGTGGGGAGATCGCTTTGTCATGTCGAAACCACAGTGAAGTGCTGAACAGTTCTTGGTGTTCTTTAACACTTTTGTTTAGCTGGAGCTCTAAATATAAGTCAGCATTTACAAAATACATTTACAACTAGTTTAATCTTCGTATGTTATAGATAAAATTTTGAAATGTAAATCAAGTCTATCTAAACATGTCTGGGCTTATTAATTTAATTTAATATAATTGTATTATTTATTAATGCAAATACCTATAATTAAAAGTTTAATTTAGTTTAATTATAATATCTTTATTAATATCTCTTATCTTATCTATTCAATTGTTTAATTGTAATAATTGAAATATCTGCCTGAGAGGTCAAGTAGTGGACACAAGGTCAAATAGTGCAAATAGTACAATACAGAGGGCAAGTGTCTCACTGTCTTTGATTTAATATATGAATGTTTTTCAGGTTCCTGAGCAATGCCTCCACCTCCCCCAGCTCCACCACCCCACCTCCACCTCCTGCACAAGTGAGATCCATGAACACACATTCACAGCCTGCTATTATTGTAATATAGTTCATCAGAATATGTGTAGAATTACATTTTTTTTCATCTGTCTGTTGCTTTCTCTTCCTGTCTATATTTCTCTTGTTTCTATCACACAGTTCCTCCTGGCAACCACCTGGCTAGATTTGCATTATTAATTAGAGATAAAATTACACTCAGAGGCATATACAGCACAGGTGTCACGTTCATATTTGGCTTTCTGTTTGAATGTTTTGGACTCGATGACTTTCATTATATGGACAAAAACAGTTTACAAATTTTTCAAGATAACTTTTCAATGCTTTATGAATCTTGTAGTTTTCTAAATCACACATGTAATGCCATTTTAGACTTAAGGAAGTCATTTCAGAATTCAGTACCGGATTAGATTAGACCATTTTTGTTTTGTTTTGTTTTGGTATATCATGGATACTGAAATAAAAAACAATTCCAGAGAAAACTAATTAGTTTAGGCACAGTGAAACTCATTAGAACTGCATAACATTAAAAATGTTGCATTTTTTCACTCTTTCTTTTAGTCACGGACAGACCCTCCTAAAATCCAGCGTTCTGAGGGTGGAGGTCGCACTGCACTCCTGTCTGACATTCAGAAGGGGACGAGGCTGAAAAGGGTCACACAGGTCAATGACCGGAGCGAACCAGTCCTTGACAGTAAGTCAAAATCATTATTAACATAAACTCAATTCTTTAACACTGATCAGGTGAAATGAGTCACCTGGCAACAATCATCTGTTTGCAAGCATGGGAAATATGCATAATAAACTGACACTATTTCAGGTTCAATTCCTGATTATCTGATTTGGCAGTTCAAAATTCATATCTGCTGTATGATGTAAACACTGGAATATTGTTTATTAATGGAACCAGAGTTACCAGCATTGCATTTTCAACGATTGGTTATTGAGAATGAGAGTGTTGTGTCAGCATGAGAACCTGTATTAAATTACTCTCTCGTGAGAATTAAACTGAAGGAGTTTGAGAAACAGTACAAAAGAATAAGTATGTGGAGAAAACCAGGGATCAGAGAAAGTCTGAATGGCTGATAAGTTTTAAGGACTTATCAGTGGCAGAGCTATCTTTGAACTCGAGGTCCATAGCATTGGGTTCTCACTTCAAAGCACTCATGTGCACACAAAGACACATAGGTTTCTATCTGTATATGGAAATGCACTGCGGCAGATAAAGGGCCAAGACCTCAGGAAGTGCTGGAATGAGGATCACACAGAAAGTGGGGGGTGACAATGCTCCTCATCTTCCTCTTTATCACAAAGGACAACAGTATTCTCTGTGCTCAGGACATGCTGTGTTCATTAAACAGTCATTGGCTCACTTCAGCTTACAGTTTCTGTTTATGCATCAGTCTTTGTCTCGACGTCTGCTTGCCTTATGTGACTAAAAGTAGGATGTTTTGGGCATTGTCTTTTGTTTGTCCTGGAAAAGGTTATTATTATATCAGAAGCTATTAAGAAGACGAAAACTAGATATTGAAAATGTATTATAGTTTGCAACTATAATTTAGTTTATGTATATAACAAAAATGTCAAACTAAATGAAAAAATATGTTTTTTACAGTTTATGGATCTTGTAGTTCTCTAAGTCATGCTGTGTCATGTTAGACATTATTTAATTACGCTAAAATTAAGTACCTAATTAGTATTAGACCATTTGATGCCACACAATTTGAGTTTTATTTTGGTGTATCATGGATACTGTGATAAAAATCAAACCAGAGGAGGAAAAAAAAGATATTTATAATAATGCTATTTAATATTCAGTAATAAAAATTAGAGTCTGCTATAAAATTGTAACTGATATATATATATACATACATCATACACTCACCGGCCACTATGTGGTGAAGACGACATACACCTTCAAACCGAGCATTGCTTGATAACACAAATTTAAGTGACAACGTGGAATCAAATGGTTGTTGGTACAGATGTGGTGAAGACTGAGTATTTCTTGCTGCTGAACTGGGAACGCACACCATCTCTAGGGTTTACAATGGAATTGAGAAAATATCCAGTGAGCGGCAGTTGTGAAAAAAACAGTTGCACTGGAGCTGATAGAAAGGCAGTGCAGATGGTCGAAGAAGACCACACGGGTGCGAGCTAAGCACAGGAAACTGAGGTCAATGCAGCTAGCAATAGAAACATGGTCAGATGATAGATGGTAGGGTCAGAATTTGGCGTAAAGAACATGAAAGTGGGGATCCATCCTGCCTTGTCTCAATGGTTCAGGCTGGTGGTGGTGGTGTTATAGGGAATATTTTCTTGGCACACTTTGGGCCCCCCAATTGAGCATCGTTTAAATGTCACAGAGTTTGTGAATCGGCACTGGTTTCATTTACATTTATGCATTTAGCAGACGCTTTTATCCAAAGCGACTTACAGTGCATTTAGGCTATACATTTTTTGTCAATATGTGTGTTCCCTGGGAATTGAACCCACAACCTTTTGTGCTGCTAACACAATGCTCTACCACTGAGCCACACGAGCACCTGTGGAGGAGGTTTCACGATTCAATTCGATTACGATTATCATGTCAACGATTCGATTCAATTCGATAACCTGATGCATCACAATGCATCACGATTACATAAAATTTATTTTGTGCATTTTTTTAATTGCATAAGCAGGCTACTTTTAAAAAATAATTATGTTAATTAATTAATCAACATAATAATTAATTATTGTTAAGAATTAAAAGTAAATATAGCTTCAAAATATACAAGCAAATATAAAGTAATAAAGGGGGGAAAGACGATTACAAATGATGAACAAAAAAGGGTTTTGAAAAAAAAGGGAACAACAAAAACCCTTTCAGTAGCCTATAATCGATTATGGTCCATTACTCCATCGATGCAGAATCGTTCACGTCCGCATCGCGATGCATCGATGCAACGATTAATTTTGACACCCCTATTGCTGACCATGTCCATCCTTTTATGACTACAGTGTACCCATCTTCTGATGGCTACTTCCAGAAGGATAATGCACCATGTCACAAAGCTCAAATCATCTCAGACTGGTTTCTTGAACATGACAATGAGTTTACTTTACTTCACTTTACAACAATTAGACGACATTGTCAACAATTTTTTATTGTCGACAAATATTTCTGTTGTCGAGTATTCATTTGATCTCATATGACCTAATGTAAGAGACAAAGCGCTTTAGAGCACAGCGTTAACAACAAACAAAACAACAAAAACTGACAGCGGTGAGAAAGTGATGTTTGCATGAGCTCTTCAGTTCAGTACTTCAGTGAAGCAGTCACATCACATCTATTGATATATTACTTTATGCAATAGATAGCCTTAAATCAAGCAGTTTAGTTAGTGTCACTTTCAGTTAAAATTACAACTTGATTTTCTGTTATAAAGCAGCTCTCCAGTGTGGAGCTATCTAGTGATAAAGTATTTTTATTAGTTGGGGAAGTAAATTAATTAAAGTGGTAGTTTGGTTTGCAGAGATCAAAGATTGATCTTGCTCTGGACTGTTTTGATTATCATGACCCTTTGAGGTATTTTAAGAGAGATACAGGTGCAGCTCAATAAATTAGAATGTTGTGGAAAAGTTAATTTATTTCAGCAATTCAACTCAAATTGTGAAACTCGTGTATTAAATAAATTCAATGCACACAGACTGAAGTAGTTTAAGTCTTTGGTTCTTTTAATTGTGATGATTTTGGATCACATTTTATAAAAACCCACCAATTCACTATCTCAACAAATTAGAATACTTCATAAGACAATAAAAAAAAAATTTTTTTAGTGAATTGTTGGTCTTCGGAAAAGTATGTTAATTTACTGTATATATACTCAATACTTGGTAGGGGCTCCTTTTGCTTTAATTACTGCCTCAATTCGGCGTGGCATGGAGGTGATCAGTTTGTGGCACTGCTGAGGTGGTATGGAAGCCCAGGTTTCTTTGACTGTGGCCTTCAGCTCATCTAAATTTTTTGGTCTCTTGTTTCTCATTTTCCTCTTGACAATACTCTCAGATTCTCTATGGGGTTCAGGTCTGGTGAGTTTGCTGGCCAGTCAAGCACACCAACACCATGGTCATTTAACCAACTTTTGGTGCTTTTGGCAGTGTGGGCAGGTGCCAAATCCTGCTGGAAAATGAAATCAGCATCTTTAAAAAGCTGGTCAGCAGAAGGAAGCATGAAGTGCTCCAAAATGTATTGGTAAACGGGTGCAATGACGTTGGTTTTCAAAAAACACAATAGACCAACCCCAGCAGATGACATTAAACCTCAAATCATCACAGACTGTGGAAACTTAACACTGGACTTCAAGCAACTTGGGCTATGAGCTTCTCCACCCTTACTCCAGACTCTATGACTTTGGTTTCCAAATGAAATACAAAACTTGCTCTCATCTGAAAAGAGGACTTTGGACCGCTGGGCAACAGTCCAGTTCTTCTTCTCCTTAGCGCAGGTAAGACGCCTCTGACGACAACTGTAGCCAAATTCCTTGACACGTCTGTGTGTGGTGGCTCTTGATGCCTTGACCCCAGCCTCAGTCCTTTCCTTGTGAAGTTCCCCCAAGTTCTTGAATCTATTTTGCTTGACAATCCTCCTAAGGCTGTGGTTCTTCGGTTGGTTGTGCATCTTTTTCTTCCACACTTTTTCTTTCCACTCAACTTTCTGTTAACATGCTTGGATACAGCACCCTGTGATCAGCCAGCTTCTTTGGCAATTAATGTTTGTGGCTTACCCTCCTTATGAAGGGTGTCAATGATTGTCTTCTGGATAACTGTCAGATCAGCAGTCTTCCCCATGCTTGTGTAGCCTAGTGCAGGGGTTTCAACCCTCAAGGGGGCGCCAGCACCTGTCAAGGGGGGCGCGAGCATCAATGAATTCAGAGACATATCCTTGAGGATTTATGAATCAAGGAAGCAAGCGAATATACGAGCAAGCAAATCTTTAGCCATCCACTAGGGGGCAATCTGACTCTCGCTGTTAGTCGACAGTTAGAGTTGGCTGGAGTATCAGTCACGGTTTTTGAAAGTCTAAGATGATTTACGGTTAGTCGCGTCAGAAATCCAACCACGGATTGGCATGTTTTTATTTCAGACACAGCCATCACATTGAATCAGGTAAACTGGTTATATTTTTATGTTTCAGTATAATTACGCACGCTATACCAGCGTGCGTATGCGTATGCGTATGCGTATGCGCTTATTACGCGGCGCGAATTGAGCGTTTCGGGCGTTTGACGCGTGATTCGCGCAAGTTGAAAAATCTGAACTTTGGCGGATATTCACGTCGCGTTAACCAATCAGGAGCTTGCTCAAGTAGTGACGTGTTACGACGTAGCAAATGGAGGCAAACAAGAAAAATATAACAATCTAAACTTGAACAAAAAATAATGAAAAGATTTACAAGAGTTAAAGATGAAAAAAGATAGCAATATTTACAAGAGAGGTTGAAATGATGTGATTATTTACAATATATAAAGGGTGTAAATCAAAAGAAAAGACAAAAGGATGGGAATATTTAAAAGAGCTAAATATAAAGGACATAAACAGCACAGGATATAATAAACAAAAACTATTCAGTCGGTTGCCACGGGACTCCTCCACTAAGCAGTCCCAGATTGCGAATGAAGCAAGTAAACTCAAAATGTTCAAGCGTTGGGGGCGCGAGTGAAATTAGACAAACTTGCGGGGGGCGCATGTCCTAAAAGGTTGAAAACCCCTGGCCTAGTGAACCAAACTGAGAGACCATTTTGAAGGCTCAGGAAACCTTTGCAGGTGTTTTGAGTTGATTATCTGATTGGCATGTCACCATATTCTAATTTGTTGAGAGAGTGAATTGGTGGGTTTTTGTTAAATGTGAGCCAAAATCATCACAATTAAAAGAACCAAAGACTTAAAATATTTCAGTCTGTGTGCATTGAATTTATTTAATACGCGAGTTTCACAATTTGAGTTGAATTACTGAAATAAATTAACTTTTCCACGACATTCTAATTTATTGAGATGCACCTGTATATGTTGAGAATAAAATAGTTTATAATAAAAAAATAAAGCATCTTATCACTTATCACTTACAAAATTAGATGTTAGGCAGAATGTGTCATTCAGTTATTTTTTTCATAGCTAATTAAATGGTGATTAAGAGTTTCTCTGTCTGTCATCTCATTTTGTGTGCCAAATATATATTTTTATATAAATTAATTGGTAATGCTTTTACAGTAAGGTGTTATAATGTATTACCTATCATGAATAAACAATACATTGCCGCAGTGTCGGCTGCCAACTGCTCCAGGTGTGTGTGCACTTGGATGGGTTAAATGCAGAGAACACATTTCACTGCTGGTTATACTCTGTATAATTGCGTATGTGACAAATAAAGCTCATCTGATCTATTACAATATTAATCTTTGTTAATGTTATTTAATACATACAGTCGTTCATTGTTAGTTTATATTAATTCACAGTGTATTAGCTAATATAAACAAACACAACTAGTGATTTTAATAAGGCATTAGTAAATGCTGAAATTAACATTAACTAAGATTAATAAATACTGTAGAAGTATTGTTCATTATTAGATCATGTTAAGTAATGAAACTTTATTTTAAAGGGTTAGCAATTTATTGTGTAATAATTGTAATTAATTACATATGTCTCCCTGGAGCACAAACGCAGTCTTATGTCGCTGGGGTATATTTGTAGCAGTGTTAAAGAAAATTCATTTTATGCTGATCTTAGAGGTCTTATACAATATTCTAAATGTTCTTATACTAAATGTAAAGGGAATAAGCTGTACAACATGATTTAGTAAAATGCTATTTGCTTCCTCTCCAAGAGAGGAAAAGTACAGCTGCACGATTGTAACCCTGTAACCTTGATTGTGAATATATGGCGGAGAAGCAGCCCACCCCCTTCGTCGCATTCTGCAGAAACATGTGTGTCTGTAGACTGTTGGCCTTTCTTTGCAAAGAAATAAAACCTTTTTAAAAGACTAAGAGTTGATTTGTCTCTTGACTGATGAGAGTAAGTTAAAAATTGCCACGACAGTAGCAATAGCCAACAATACATTGTACGGGGGTTAAAATTATCAATATTTTTTTATTGCCAAAAATCATTAGGATATTAAGTAAAATTCATGTTCCGTTGAAGCTTATTTTTTGATTAGTAATATGCATTGCTAAGAACTTAATTTGGACAACTTTAAAGGTGATTTTCCTCAATGTTTAGATTTTTTTAGCACCCTCAGATTACAGATTTTCAAATAGTTGTATTTCAGCCAAATATTGTCACTATACTATCAAATACTATCATAACAAACCATACATAAATGGAAAGCTTATTTATTCAGCTTTCAGGTTAGGTATAAATCTCAATTTCAAAGCAAATTGACCCTTATGACTGTTTTGTGGTCCAGGGTCACAAATGATTTTCAAAAGCTGAAGTGATTACATTTATTTATTTGTTAGAATATGTATAAATCAATATTTTAACTAATTGCAAAAGCTGAATAATCGATCAAAGTCTATTTATTAAACAGTTTAATAATCGACAGTTAGTCGATTAATCGTTCTAATAATCGATTATCAAAATAATCGTTTGTTGCAGCCCTAATGGCCTCCACAGTCACCAGATCTCAATCCAATAGAGCACCTTTGGGATGTGGTGGAACGGGAGATTCGCATCATGGATGTGCAGCCGACAAATCTGCCGCAACTGTGTAATGCTATCATATCAATATGGACCAAAGTCTCTGAGGAATGTTTCCAACACCTTGTTGAATCTATGCCACAAATAATTAAGGCAGTTCTGAAGGCAAAAGGGGGTCCAAGGTACTAGCAAGGTTTACCTAATCAAGTGGCCAGTGAGTGTGTATGTATATATATATCCTTTACACTAATGCTAACCATAAAATCAGATTAAAATTTTAGGTTTACAAAAAATAACTCAACTCTAAATCTAACCCTAAAATTTGAATGGTGTATTGCAGTATGATCCAGGAACATGATCTACTTGGTGAAATCACAGTAAGCATAATGATGATGTATGTATTTGCAGAACCTAAAGTGAATGGTGTGGATGACAGTGGAAGGAATGTGGTTGCTGGAAACTCTACAAACACAGCAGGATCTTCTCCATCTGCAGTGGGTCCAACTCTGGGTGGACTATTTGCTGGGGGATTTCCTGTACTCAAACCAGTCGGACAAAGAGACAAGCAGCCACATCACAACACGGGTATTAAAGTCAGATATGTTTATTCTCATGCTTTGTATTTTTTCAGTGCTGGATAAATTTTGAATGACTTTCTGATATGGCTTGTTTGTGTTTCAGTGTCTCGCTCCGGCTCTACCGCCAGCCTGAAGCAGCCTCTCTGGAACCCTCCATCACAAGGAGATGGGTTCAGAGGAAGCGCCCCTGATCTTTCCCCCTCCCACAAACCTTTGGAAAGAGCCTCCTCACTGTCTAAAACTCGGCCTATTTCCTCATACACAGCCCCTCCCTCCCCAAGCCAAACTTCACATCCTTCTTTCAAACTGTCCTCTACTCCTCCTTCCTCTGCCCATCCACCTCCTCCTCCTCAGGAGCGGCCCAATAACAGACCACCTCTGCTCCCACCTGCCCGCCCCCAACTCCTCCTCCTCAAACGGCCAAACCCACTTGGTTACCTGTCCAATCACACTCCATTCCCATGCCTACGACTCCACCTCCTCCACTTCCTCCCTCGGTTCCTGCGTTCTCACTTCCTGACAGATCGTCTGGGGTCTTCTACCCTCCGCCCCCTCCACTGCCTTCATCAATTCCTCCGTCCTCGCTCCCTGACAGGTCATCTAGGATCTACTACCCTCCACCACCTCCTCCATCAGTCCCTCCATCCTCGCTCCCTGATAGGTCATCTGGGGTCTTCTACCCTCCACCTCCTCCTCCAACACCTCTGTCCTCGCTTCCTAACAAGTCATCTGGAGTCTTCTTCCCTCCGCCCTCTTCTCCAGGGCCATTAGAAAAGAAGGACAGTCCTTTAGGGCCTCCTCCCCCACCTCCTCCTCCTCTTCCTGCTGCATTTGCATGCAGTCACCCATCCTCAGCACCTCCTCCACTACCTCAGAAAGTACCTCCCGTGCCTTCACACACATACAGGCCCAGCGTACCACCTTTGCCTCCGTCTTACCCCTGTACCGCTCCCAGTAGACGACCCCCTGCAGTGCCACGTTTTGCAGGTAGATGACTAATGACCTTTGTTATATATGTTATATATTAAAGTGTTAATGTATTTTGAAAATATATAATTTAATCTTGGTATGGCAAAGCTGATTTTTCAGCAGCCATTACTCCAGTCTTCAGTATCACATGATCCTTCAGAAATCATTCTAATACGCTGATTTGCTGCTGCAAGAAATATTTCATATTATTATTAATGTTGAAGACAGTTGTGCTGCTTAATATTTATGTGGAATGTCTTCTTTCAGTCAGGTTTCACTAATGAATAGAAAGTTTAAAAGAATAGAATTTACTTAAATATAAATATTTGAAACATAATTGTCTTTACTATCACTTCTGATCAATTTGATGCATCCGTGCTGAATATTTTTTTCAAGTGCAATTACTGTACAATAATACAAGATTCCATCTGCTAACATGACATCAGTTAAAATGAACTAACATTGAAAAATACTTCAAAAGCATTGATTAAGCTTAGGTAACATTAACTAATGGGACCTTTTAAGTGTTATAAAAAAACTTTGAACGGTAGTCTGTTTAGAAATATTATGTATAAATATTAGAAGAAAAACTAAAATGAAAACGTAACTGAAATGAACTAGTCAGTCATTTATTACAAATTTTGGACTGACAGGTCCTCCACGGATGGCTCCACCCCCAGCTCCCCCTGCTCGGTCTCCTAACACTGAACTCTCCAGTAGGATCCCACCCCCCCCTCCTCTCCCACTGTCAGCTCCGCCCAGCTCAGTACGCAACGGACACCTGCACAGCTTAGGTGAGACTGTGACAATATGATTTTCTGCATGTGTATTTGTATGTTTGTGATTGCGCATATACAAAGCACTTTAATTTAACATAGCATTTCTGTTTTTTCCTTTCTTTGTCTGCTTCCCAGATGACTTTGAATCGAAGTTTCACTTCCATCCTATTGAGGACTTCCCCCCTCCTGAAGAGTTCAGGCCCTTCCCACGTACCTACCCCAGCAAGGAGAACAGAGGTACAACAACCTCTTTGTATGTGAGAGTGTATGCGAGGAAAAGTGAAGTTTCTGTTCAATGACAGTGCTCACAATGTTGCCTCTGTTCATTCAGACAGGCTTGAGGCAGATGAACTTATCTATTTTATTTATTTATTTAAAAAAATATTTATACAATTGTAGTATTGCCTTTTCTTTATACACAACTACATATATAAAGTAGCCTACAATTAGAGTGGCAAAAAAGCGGAGTATAATAGGATGTGATAAGTTTTCATAGCAATTCCAGAATATATTTAGTATCATTTTGTTTGAATTTGACCACGAAAAATCTGCATATTACTGTTCTTGTGGCTCAGTGGTAAAGCATTGCGTTAGCAGCGCAAAGGTTGTTGGTTCAATTCCCAGGAAACACATACTGACAAAAAATGTATAACCTGAATGTACTGTAAGTCGCTTTGGATAAAAGCGTCTGCTAAATGTAAATGTAAGTATATTAACACCTTTTTAAGTATATAGTATTATGATGCTCACACAGTGATGAACTTAAAATAAATTAATAGAATCTTTTTTGTAGACAATAAAAAAAAAAATTGCATTAAATTATTAATCTAACATTAAATTTATCAAAAATTGACTGTAAAGATGTTACAAAATATTTATATTTTTAATAAATGCTGTTCGTTTGAAATTCCTATTCATCAAAAAATACACTGAACAAAATTATAAATGCAACACTTTTGTTTTTGCCCCCATTTTTCATGAGCTGAACTCAAAGATCTAAGACTTTTTCTATTTACACAAAAGGCCTATTTCTCTCAAATATTGTTCACAAATCTGTCTAAATCTGTGTTAGTGAGCACTTCTCCTTTGCCGAGATAATCCATCCACCTCACAGGTGTGGCATATCAAGATGCTGATTAGACGGCATGATTATTGCACAGATGTGTCTTAGGCTGGCCACAATAAAAGGCCACTCTCTAAAATGTGCAGTTTTATCACACAGCACAATGCCACAGACGTCGCAAGATTTGAGGGAGCATGCAATTGGCATGCTGACTGCAGGAATGTCCACCAGAGGTGTTGCCCATGAATTGAATGTTCATTTCTCTACCGTCTCCAAAAGCCGGCTCAAAAGCTGTCTCCAAAGGCGTTTCAGAGAATTTGGCAGTACATCCAACCGGCCTCACAACCGCAGACCACGTGTGACCACACCAGCCCAGGACCTCCACATCCAGCATCTTCACCTCCAAGATCGTCTGAGACCAGCCACCCGGACAGCTGCTGCAACAATCGGGTTGCATAACCAAACAATTTCTGAACAAACTGTTAGAAACCGTTTCAGAGAAGCTCTTCTGCGTGCTCGTCGTCCTCATCGGGGTCTCGACCTGACTGCAGTTCGTCATCGTAACCGAATTGAGTGGGAAAATGCCCACATTTGATGGCATCTGTCACTTTGGAGAGGTGTTTTCTTCACGGATGAATCCCGGTTTTCATTGTACAGGGCAGATGGCAGACAGTGTGTATGGCGTCGTGTGGGTGAGCGGTTTGCTGATGTCAACGTTGTGGATTGAGTGACCCATGGTGGCGGTGGGGTTATGGTATGGGCAGGCCTATGTTATGGTCAACGAACTCAGGTGCATTTTATTGATGGCATTTTGATTGCACAGAGATACCGTGATGAGATCCTGAGGCCCATTGTTGTGACATTCATCCACGACCATCACCTCATGTTGCAGCATGATAATGCACAGCCCCATGTTGCAAGGATCTGTACACAATTCCTGGAAGCTGAAAACATCCCAGTTCTTGCATGGCCAGCATACTCCCGGACATGTCATCCATTGAGCATGTTTGGGATTGGCGTATACGACAGCGTGTTCCAGTTCCTGCCAATATCCAGAAACTTCACACAGCCATTGAAGAGGAGTGGACCAACATTCCACAGGCCACAATCAACAACCTGATAAACTCTATGTGAAGGAGATGTGTTGCACTGCATGAGGCAAATAGTGGTCACACCAGATACTGACTGGTTTTCGGACCCCCCCAATACCGTAAAACTGCACATTTTAGAGTGGCCTGTTATTGTGGCCAGCCTAAGGCTCACCTGCGCAATAATCATGCTGTCAAATCAGCATCTTGATATGCCACACCTGTGAGGTGGATGTATTATCTCGGCAAAGGAGAAGTGCTCACTAACACAGATTTAGACAGATTTGTGAACAATATTTGAGAGAAATATGCCTTTTGTGTACATAGAAAAAGTCTTAGATCTTTGAGTTCAGCTCATGAAAAATGGGGGCAAAAACAAAAGTGTTGCATTTATAATTTTGTTCAGTGTATGCATCATGGATTCCACAAAAATATTAAGCAGCTGTGCATGCGGAATCACTGTGGTGATTCAGACCTACATTTGAATTGTAATAACATTTCATATTATTTCTGTTTTTACAGTTTTTTTTATTTTTATTTAAAAACATTAGAGACTGAAAACATCATACCAATTGCAAACTTTTGAATGGTGGTGTATACTGTCTACAAGTCTCTGTTTCAATGTAAACAGTTTGCTTCAGGATCCAGATATTATCAGATTCAAGATGAAACAATTGTGCATGCAAAACTGAAAATAAATAGTTGTATCAGTTCCTTTATCAGTTGATTGGTTTCATTTAAAAACAAAGAAACACAGAAACTAAATCTGGAATTACCTGTCTTATTGAAAATGAACTCTTCCGGTTTTGTTTTCACAGTCAACCCACAACCTCCTGCCATGAGGACTCATTTAAGATGAAATAGGGCAATATGAAGTTTGGTGCTAACCTTTTGCAGGACATATTTTAAGCATCATCCTCATCGTCAGTGAAGAACAGCAGCCAAATCTGTTGATCAAATCAAGTCACTCAAGCACCACTGTATTAATCTCAACTGCATTATCTGTGAAAACATTCTAATTTGATTTGTCACACACATTTCAAGAAAGAGTTTACTATTACAGCTGCAGCCAATGTTAAAGCCACTGATTCTTATAAAAATGTGTTTACCTATCTAATTCATTTTCTTTAGTCAATAATAAGTGTATTAACATTCAATGTTTCTGGAACAAATACATGTATATTATGCCTAATTGTTTTGCTTATCACACTTGACCAGGCTTTTATTAATTATCCTAACAGCCATTAACATACCCTGAATGGACTAAAAGGGCAAATTATTAGACTACTAACTGAATAAAAAGGAGAAAAAAATGGAGATTAAAACATGGTTTTACAAAATATGGCAAAAGAAAATAATGTTAAATCTGTGCATACAGACTTGAGAAGTCTTGCAGTCATGTTCTGTTTCAAAGAAAAAGCATCAGTTTTTGTAAAAGGGAAGAAAGTTAACCACTAAGAGTGAAACCGTGTTTTAGGCTTAAGGTGAACAGAATAAACTGTTGAAATGGATGAAACTATAGATGGAAAAGTAAAACTAACACAAGTGAGTTTATTAGACAATATTGTCCTGTTTTTGTCCTGCTGGAGCCTTTTATTAATAACTCATCAAATCAAGACTTTCTAATACACCAAAGAAAAAAATACTCTTTGTTTTTCCTCATTCTATGTTTCATTTTTAAATCTATCTGTATTGGAAATGCTGTATTAAAGCTCTGAATCAAGAGGAAGAACACACGTGACACTGAGAAACAGCGCCACCCGCTGGACATGCTTGCAATTTATTGCTCTGACTGAATAAATCATCATTTAACCCAAATAAACATTACAAGACATACTAGTTTCTGTGAAAAATTATCAAGCAGAGAATTATTAGGTATCTTTTCATAAAAGTTTAGTTCAATAAATACAACACATGCTTTACAAGGCACATACCAGCAAAATACTGCCTAGTCTCATGGGAACAAGATCATGATACAGAAACATGCACAGACCTAATCATGCATTTGCAATACCAACAAACAAATAAATACGTTTCATATAAACATTATACATTCATTTAAATCATAATGTCTTTTCATTACACAGCTCCTAAACATTCATCCACCAGCTTAGCTGCCATTCAAAACATACTAGCAGCATCAACAAGCGGTACTGCAAATAGTACCATACCCGCTGAGCTGAACCTTATAATGTGTGTGTCTAGGGAGGTGATGGAGGGAAGTGATGGGGACAGAAACAGCCAAGTCCTCTCAGATCATCTGCTAAATACTTTTGATCTCAGCAGGCTCTCCCTCATATCTCTGTGTGTCAGTGTGAATGTGTGACATTTGAAGGCCTCAGGTCCTGTATTTACAGCCGGTTGAGTCGATGAAACAGGAGTCGGTGCACCTGAGCTGCCCAAAGGTGCTATTTGTACAAAAAGATAAGATAGAGCCCTTAAACATCCATCAAATTGGGTGTTGACATGAAATACATTCTGGAGGCTGACATGTCCTGCAGTGTGACATGCTGTACTCCATCTAAAACTATTTTAAAAGGATTTTGCTTTTCTATTATTAACATGCATACTGCTGTTATTAAATCATATTAATTGAGAAATATTTTTATTTAAAAAAAATTATAGTTACACCCAGAGCCATGTAAAATAAATTACTGAAGGCAAAAAGATTGTTATATAAAAAAATACAATTAAATAAACTATAATTACTCATTAAAATAAAAATAATTAAATATAAAATAATTAAAATAATAATAAAGTTCAGCTTCAGATTTCTGTTGATTACAAAAAAGTCTACCCAAATCCAACCATTTTTAATATGCACATGAGTGTGTGTGTGTGTGTGTGTGTGTGTGTGTGTGTGTGTGAGTGTGTGTGTGTGAGTGTGAGTGTGTGAGTGTGTGTGTGAGTGTGTGTGTGTGGTGTGCGTGTGTGTGTGCGTGTGTGTGTGTGCCTGTGGTGTGCATACCTGGGCAGATATGATTTGCAGGTCTGGTAGCCGAAGTCTTTCCCGTCACACTCCTCCACACCCTCATGACGATAACCATCGCCACAGTACGCCTTTTTACAGCCTACACACAGAGATAAAGAACAGGAAAGAGACAGAGGTGGAGTGAGTGAAGAGTGAAGAGAAAGAGGATTGATAAGACTAAAGAATCACATTAATCCAAGAAAATTGCTGATTTTCTGTATAAATCTAAATAATCCTCAAAACAAGATAAATTTACCACTAATTAATTTTATGTTTAGGCATTTTCATATATATTCAGAATGTAGTTGTCTCCAGTGTTGGGGGTAACGCATTACAAGTAATGCGAGTTACGTAATAATATTACTTTTTTCAAGTAACTAGTAAAGTAACACATTACTTTTTAATTTACTACAAAATATCTGAGTTACTTTTTCAAAAAAGTATCGCCAGTTACTTTTTTTCCATTTATTGACTGACAGTGCGCTGTGTGAACATGATCTTACTGTAGTTCTAATCTAGACTCAATGTGAATGTGTATTAATTCATCCCACTCGCAAAAAACAGATTCAGTATTCATCAAAATTAATTAAAACAGTGAAATGCAAACTCAGAATATGATGCAAACCTGCAATAATTAAATATGTTAAACAACACAAATATATCTTAAATATATCTGTCTTCTTTTTTTATTTAAAAACACACACACATTTGACCCTCTATCAATTGCATATTTATTCTCTATCTGGTAGCTTTTCTTGTAAAACTAACACTAGGTTTCTTTTTTCTATATTCTATATACTCGTTTTATAAAAAAAAACTAACCAGGACTTGTAATAGCACTTGCATGTTGTTGCTCTTTTGTTGGTTTTGATTGCTTTTATAATGTCCTCATTTGTAAGTCGCTTTGGATAAAAGCATCTGCTAAATGACTAAATAAATATCTAATCTCATTTTATTAACCAATGTGTTTGCTGCTGACCTTTGATGATCCAGTTCAACCATACTAATAAGCAAAAAATTACTTTAGATAAACTAACAATTGTGCTTCGTTGTTTTTTTATTGCTGAAGAGTGTTGAATTTTCTTTTTCTGCGTTCTACTGTACAGACGTGAATTTACTTTTCCTTCAGCCTGAGGTTTATTCATTACACTTTTTGGTGTGAAAGGCTTTACATTTGCTCTAAATAGAACTTCTTGTATTAAAAACAAACAATCAAGCCCTGCTCATATTTCAAAAGTAACTCGAAAGTAATGTAACGCATTACTTTCCATAAAAAGTAACTAAGTAACGTAATTAGTTACTTTTTTAGGGAGTAACACAATATTGTAATGCATTACTTTTAAAAGTAACTTTCCCCAACACTGGTTGTCTCTATGATCATGTGACTCACCTACGCAGTCATCCGTTACGACCTTGTTTCCGTCGTCGCATTCTTCACCGTTGAGTTCCTGCACCTCTCCATCACCACAGACTCCATTCCCATCCCTCATCCTCTCGGTCGCCTGGAGCTAAAATACAAACAACATGCTTCTGTTCCCAAATTACTAGTATGGCTGCATGTTTCATATCAGTGTATTCAAAAAGGCCCTGTACCTGAATGGGCTCCCATCCATTTACATCTCTGAAGTAAAGAGACCTCTGATCCTTCCTAAAGGCAAGTGCGTTATCTTCCTGGAGACCTTTTAGCTCTTCCTCGCTGCCCACAACGAATATCTGACCAGGAAACACAAACTGATCAAGAAGCTGATATAAAGACTGAACAAACAGGCTTATTGATTCCATTATAAACACGCAAATTAAATTTGATCTTATGTTAAATTTGGCTTGTTGTGTGGGGACAATGTGTGTACATCAGGTTACCCAGAATGATAATAAAACCCAAAATCATCTAGAATTCCACACAATGAAAACAGCTCAATTAAGGGACTAAATAATATGTTAGCAGGCAGTGGAACGGGGGAAGGTCTCTTTATTATTTTACAATTATAATTTTCCATTTACTATTTATCTTTTAGCTAACTTGTATTTAATTGTGATTCATTTTGGTATATAGTGCCCACCTCCAAATAGATACAATCACATTACAGAAAAGTAATATTTACATTATCATATATAAATTATAGATGTAAATGGGAAGTCCTCAGCATATAAAAAATCATTTGAGAGTGGGTGTCTTACCGCTGGAACTTTGTCATATTTGTTACGGTGTTGTAACGGGGCACTGGGTGGACTGAGAGAAGGGGAGCTGCAGTCGCAGACTCCAGGAGGACCGGGCAATCCCTTCTCACCTTTTTCTCCAACTACAAACAGCCCTGATCATCATGAGATACCAACAAACAAAAGCATTTAGATTTCACCAAACATCACTGTTAATTAGATCAGAAATGCACTGATTTATATCAAAATCTCTGCTTACAAGACCAGAATGTTCAAAACCTTAATTCAGATCTGCTGAGATCATCAAAGGTGATTCAGAAATAAATTGTGTGTATATGTGTTGTCTCACCTGATGCAGGTACCCCAGGAGGTCCAGGGTGGCCCCTGGGTCCAAGTGGACCAGTGGGACCCATTGGCCCTGGAAAACCTCTGTCTCCATCAGGCCCCTATGCCAGAATGCATAAATAATTGAGCTAAACCCATTGACTCATCTACACCATAAAAAAACAATACCCCCCCCCAATATTTAGATATATAACGTCTATATACAGTATATACATATATACAGTACCTTTTAAAATTTTGGGTCAATAATATTTTTTAAATGTCTCTTATGCTCACCAAGGCTGCATTTATTTGATCAAAATGCAGTAAAAACTATAATATTGTGTAATATTATTATAATGGTATTTAAAATATTTGAAAAAGTATGTTTTCCTGTGATGACAAAGCTGAATTTTACTCAGCAGTCATTACTCAAGTCTTCTGTGTCACACGATCCTCCAGGACCATGTCAGGAGACTGATTTAGTGCTCAAAAAGCTTGTAATTAATATAATATAGTTTTGCTGATTGAATTTATTTAATACACGAGTTTCACAATTTGAGTTGAATTACTGAAATAAATGAACTTTTCCACGACATTTTAATTTATTGAGATCCACCTGTATATATATATATATATATATATATATATATAGTCAATGCATCAAACTAGTTGCAGGTGCTGAAATGACATTCAAGTCCAAGGGCTGTACAGTGATCTAAAGAACCTTAAATGTGTATGTGTCACAGCGCTGAGCTGATTGATAGTAGGAATCTTTGCTGGGTATAGCCTACGGTAACAGTCCTGGTATTTCCCAGCAGTTAGTTAAGACATTCCCAGGGAGTGCCTATCCGCAGTGTAATACAAGAGCTTGGAAACATGAGCAGCAGCGCTGGACCCAACATCAGAGGCACTGCTGGTCCAAATCCAGCTACCAGCTCGGTGAGATTTTCAGCTCCTCGGGTTACTTACGAAATGGCACACACAAACACACACTCAGCCACAGACTGACCCCCTGACTGGGTGGGATAGGATAACCGTGCGAGCATGCAGGTTTTAAATATGTCCGCAGCTTCTTCCGCCAATAATCCACTCCATTATCATCACTCAGAGACTCAAGGTCTCAATATCAAAACAGACTGGAGCTCTGATGTAGAGCAGAATGCTGTGTGTCATCACCTGTTTGCCTCTCTTGCCTGGTCGTCCTGTAGGGCCACGTTTCCCTAGGATGCCAGGCTCACCCTTGGGTCCCATTTCACCCTGGGGGAGTGACGAGGAGGAAGAGGTTCAGAAAGAAGGAGCGAGTTAGGTCAGTGACATCTAAAACATAGTAGCGTTACATATATGAGATTGATTTTAATGGTTAAAATACACATCATACCTTTTGTCCCAGCATCCCAGGCAGTCCATTCACTCCCTAAAGTGAGCAGACCAGATACAAAAGTGAATATGAGTGAGTGCTTACATTTAAATTCTACATATTCATTTTAAGCATGTCGCTACTGAGTTACTAGGGTGTTCTGGGTAGTTGCTAGGTGGTTGATAGCGTGTTCCAAGAATTTTAGCATGTTGCTTTTTTCTAGGGGAAACACCATTAATAAGGAACCTTAATGTCTAGAAACTGATTTCTAGTCTCTAACCTTGTCTCCCTTTGGACCTGCAGGTCCAGCATACCCCCGTGCTCCCTGAAACCATAACAATATGCACAGAGAGTAATGTAATATAAAAGTTAATTCCAATAAATTTACAAAGGGAAAGAAATATTTAGGCTGAGCTTAAGTACCTTCTCACCCTTATGGCCTGGCAAGCCCTAATTGGACAGAGAAGACAATTATTATTTATCTTTTCTCATTAAGAGGAGAAATGTTATTTATAAAATAAAACTTAAAGCACAACATTACTTTGACTCCATCATTTCAGTTGTACACCAGTTACACCTGGAGAACATGACTCACTTTAGGTCCAGGTGGTCCCCTCATTCCTGGCATTCCCATCAGCCCTGGGTCTCCTTTCTCTCCCTGCCAATGAGGTCATATATAAACAATTAAATAGGCTCTAATTAACTATTTTTAGATCCATTTTTCTTGATGGAAGAGACTGATCTCAGACTTGGTTTTTACTTTGATTCAGTCATTTACAATAATGATGAAGAACGGGCACTTGAATGGAGACAGTGATAACAGATGTCTTGTCAGCTTAAAGCGATAGTTCACCCCAAAATTAAAATTCTGTCATTAATTACTCACCCTCATGTCATTCCAAACCCGTAAGACCTTCGTTCATCTTCAGAACAGAAATTAATATATTTTAGATGAAATCCGAGAGCTTTCTGATCCTGCATAAACAGCAAGGCCACTAAGTTACCGTGTTCAAGGCCCATGAGTAGGGATGGGTAACGAAACCCGGTATTAAATCGGTCCAGGGCTAAATTATGAAAGACCGGAGTATCGATAATCTCTGACATTATCGGTTCCTGCTGTTGCACTGGAGAAATTAAGAAAACACACATACATTTATTGTTGCTATATATACAGTATCTTGCTAATTCAATCTCACCAGAGTTGCCAGCTGTTTTTATATGCAATAGTATTCAAACATATTTATGATGCATTTTTGCTATTTGCAATTCAGAAGCTGGTGCTCACGCGGAGAAGCTTCAGCACGTGCAACATAAAAGCCCTGTTTACTAATGATAGAAGAGAGAAATAACCATTCAAACATCTGCTCACAGTTTAGGCCTGTGGCTGTTATATTAAGCTAATTTTATATTTTTTATTTAGATTTTGGCTTCTAAGGATTATAGCCGTGTTTCTTCTAGCACAACTTCCTATTTTTTTACCTTCACAACAGTGTGTATTCATTCCTCCCTAACCAAAACTTAACATCAGAATCAGCTCAATCAGTGATTGTTGTAAAATGCCGTCTTTACTGTTGCTAAATTGCGGGATATGTTTGATGATAAAATGCTGAAAGAACAATCCATGCGAGAGATGCAATTCCCCAGGCTGAAGTGTGTGTGTGTGTGTGTGTGTGTGTGTGTGTGTGTGTGCGTGCGTACGCGCGTGCGTGCGTGCCTGCGCGGAGCGCTCCAAAACGGACAAGCAAATTACACTGAGCTTCGGGATCATCGAAACGATCAAATACACACAACATATGTCAAAATGGCCAGCTTGGAGATTATTCACTTAAATACAGTTCATGTCTTAAGTGGATGAGAACGGTTGGGAGAGAATCCGATGTGTGTCAATATATTGTCTTAAAGTGACAGACTGGTGCTTGGGCCATCAATGTTAATCAAAGAACAAAATCCAAAGAGAAAATCACTCACAGCTCTTAATCTGAATAACATTAATAAGCATTCATTTATCAATACATACAGTGAAAATATGCAGTATTCATTTGCATTTGATTACTTTTAGATTTATTTTGTAGGCTATTGCTTACCTGAACAGTAAAGTAGACCTTCATGGAAAAATGAAAGCACTTTCATTATTTTTCAAAGTTTATTTAATTTCATTTGTATATTTGTTTTATTGTATTTGTCAGTTTGTTTTACTTTGTTTCTTTGTTCATGTTCTTACTGTATCTTATCTTATGTATAAACACTAAAAAAGCCTGCACAGTGGTACATTTACAAATGTATGTTTTATATTAATTTAATCAAATATTTATTTTACATTTCAGAATAACAAGCAATGTTAATTCAGCTCCTAATTTGTCATATATATATATATATATATATATATATATATATATATAAAACAAAAAGTATCGATAAGAATACAGTTAAAGTTCCGGATCAATAAGCAGTATCGGTAAGAGTAGTAATACTGTTAAAACCTTAAAGGGATAGTTCACCCAAAAAGGAAAATTCTGTCATAATTTACTCACCCTCAAGTAGTACCAAACCTGTATGAATGCCTTTGTTCTGCTGTTCTGCTGAACACAAAGTGTTTATTTGCTATTTTGTTGTTTTACGTGTTAGATGTTGTTAGTATAGCTGTCTACGATAGACACACGCTTTTAAACATTGGTTCCTCCGTCCCGCAACGCAAACCGGACTTTGAGTTTTTGAACGCTGGCGCTTTGTTTACAGACACCGCATCAGAGCCCTTTATCTGGTCCACACGGTCGCGACTGAGGAAACGCCGCCGGAAAAGGGGGAAGAGAGACTTGTCAGACTCAGACGCCGTCCCTCCGACCTCCTCTTCCAACCATTTTGCTGGCTATCGTTCAGTCACTGGACAACAAACTCTGCGAAACTGCAGGCGCGCATCTCATACAAATGAGAAAAAGGGACTGCTGCGTTATTTGCCTCACAGAAACCTGGATGTCTGCAATGATTTCAGACTCAGCCATCGAGCTAACGGGGTTCTCCGTGCATCGCTCGGACAGAACGAAAGAGCTCACAGGGAAAAGCAGAGGTGGGGGCATCTGTTTCTATATCAACAATTGGGAAATTGGGAAATAAAGGAACCTACACTCTATTAAATCCTTCTGCTCCCCTGATCTGGAATTTCATATGATTCTGTGTCGACCATTCTGGCTACCGAGGGAATTTACAGTGATCATAATCACAGCTGTTTACATTCCCCCTCAAGCCAACTCAGACCAGGCACTCAAGGAACTGTATGGGAATATAAGTGAGCAGGAAACCGTGCACCCAGATGCGGCGTCATTGGCACATCCATGACATTGCGTATCCGGATTATTTATAATCTGTTGCACCTTCACATATTACTGTGTGTATATATGTGTACATAATGTAGAATGTGTACATACGGGGTATAATGTGTATTGATAAGTGTAAGTATGTCTAATAGTACACTGTGTGTACTGAGTATATGTATGTGTATTCTGCACATTGTCTTCTGTATAAGTCTGTAAGTATGTACTGTCTATATGTAAATTGTTTCTGCACTGTCTGTAGCACGCTCTCAAGAATTTCACTCACCAAGGCACATGTGCTGTGGGGATGTGACAATAAAAGTGATTTGATGTGATATATTCTGAAGAATGTGGGAAACAGAGCAGTTCTCCCTAGGTTTTTTCCTCCGTTCTGTCACCGATGGAGTTTTGGTTCCTTGCCGTTGTCGCCTCTGGCTTGCTTAGTTGGGGACACTTCATTTCCAGTAATCTCAACGACTTGATTGTACAGATACTATTTAAACTGAACTAAGCTGGATGATGGCATCACTGAATTCAATAATAAAATGCCTTTAACTGAAAAATGGGCATTTAGTCTTGTCATTTTACATTAGTGATACACTATTTTCCTATTTTGATACTGTGCAGTTGCTTTGACACAATATGTATTGTTAAAAGCGCTATATAAATAAAGGTGACTTGACTTGACTTGACTTCTGGGGCACCATTGACTTCCATAGTATTGCTTTTCCTACTATGGATGTCAATGGTGCCCCAAAACAGCCTGGTTACAAACTTTCTTCAAAATATCTTCCTGTGTGTTCGACAGAAACAAGACAATTATACAGGTGCATCTCAATTAATTAGAATGTCGTGGAAAAGTTCATTTATTTCAGTAATTCAACTCAAATAGTGAACTCGGTATTAAATAAATTAAATGCACACAGACTAAGTAGTTAGTCTTTGTTCTTTTAATTGTGACTCAAATAGTGGTGAAACTAATCATCAAAACACCTGCAAAGTCTCTCAGTTCTCAGTTTGGTTCACTATGCTACACAATCATGGGGAAGACCGCTGATCTGACAGTTATCCAGAAGACATTCATTGACACCTTCACAAGGAGGGTAAGCCACAAACATTAATTGCCAAAGAAGCTGGCTGTTCACAGAGTTCTGTATCAAAGCATGTTAACAGAAAGTTGAGTGGAAGGAAAAAGTGTGGAAGAAAAAGATGCACAACCAACAGAGAGAACCGCAGCCTTATGAGGATTGTCAAGAAAAATCGATTCAAGAATTTGGGTGAACTTCACAAGGAATGGACTGAGGCTGGGGTTAAGGCATCAAGAGCCACCACACACAGACGTGTCAAGGAATTTGGCTACAGTTGTCGTCAGAGGCGTCTTACCTGGGCTAAGGAGAAGAAGAACTAGACTGTTGCCCAGTGGTTCAAAGTCCTCTTTTCAGATGAGATTAAGTTTTGTCTTTAATTTGGAAACCAAGGTCCTAGAGTCTGGAGGAAGGGTGGAGAAGCTCATAGCCCAAGTTGTTTGATGTCCAGTGTTAAGTTTCCACAGTCTGTGATGATTTGGGGTGCAATGGCATCTGCTGGTGTTGGTCCATTGTGTTTTTTGAAATACAATGTCATTGCACCCGTTTACCAAGACATTTTGGAGCACTTTGTGCTTCCTTCTGCTGACCAGCTTTTTAAAGATGCTGATTTCATTTTCCAGCAGGATTTGGCACCTGTCCACACTGCCAAAAGCACCAAAGGTTGGTTAAATTACCATGGTGTTGGTGTGCTTGGACTGGCCAGCAAACTCACCAGACCTGAACCCCATAGAGAATTGAGAGTATTGTCAAGAGGAAAATGAGAAGAAACGAGACCAAAAATGCAAATGAGCTGAAGGCCACTGTCAAAGATACCTGGGCTTCCATACCACCTCAGCAGTGCCACAAACTGATCACCTCCATGCCACGCCGAATTGAGGCAGTAATTAAAGCAAAAGGAGCCCCTACCAAGTATTAAGTACATATACAGTAAATTAACTTACTTTCCAGAAGGCCAACAATTCACTAAAATGTTTTTTTTTATTGGTCTTATGAAGTATTCTAATTTGTTGAGATAGTGAATTGGTGGGTTTTTGTTAAATGTGAGCCAAAATCATCACAATTAAAAGAACCAAAGACTTAAACTACTTCAGTCTGTGTGCATGTAATTTATTTAATACACAAGTTTCACAATTTGAGTTGAATTACTGAAATAAATTAACTTTTCCACGACATTCTAATTTATTGAGATGCACCTGTACATGTTTGGAACTACTTGAGGGTGAGTAAATGATGACATAATTTACATTTTTGGGTGAACTATCCCTTTAACGATACCCATCCCTACCCAGGAGGGTAGTAACGACATGGATAAAATACAATACACAAATTAAGCTCGGATGAGCTTTATTTGTCACATACACAATTATACAGAGTATAATGAGCAGTGAAATGTGTTCTCTGCATTTAACCCATCCAAGTTGGAGCAGTGGGCAGCCGACTGTGCGGCGCCCGGGGAGCAGTTTGGGGTATCGGTGCCTTGCTCAAGGGTCTCACCTCAGTCGTGGACACTTCCTGCCAGAGCCGGGATTCGAACCCACAACCTTGGGTTACCTCGGGTTTCAAGTCCAACGCAAGTCCAAATAAATTTGAATGATGTCCTTACTACTTTTCTGAGCCTTGAATTATGGTTATGACATTGCTGTCTATGCAGGGACAGAAAGCTCTTGGATTTCATCCAAATATCTTAATTTGTGTCCCGAAGATGAACGAAGGTCTTATGGGTTTGGAGCAACATGAGGGTGAGTAATTAATGACAGAATTTTTTTATTATATCCCTTTAATTATGTTAGTGCAGTATGTGGCTAGACTACTTGGGTCAGATGGTGTGTGGAGGTAAAACTCACCCACCTTAGGTCCCTCTGGGCCAGACAGCCCTGCAGAACCTGCTTTCCCAGGCAGACCGGACGCCCACTATGACCCTACAAAGACAAAGTGAAGAAATATTTGTGAGCTATTTTGCTTTTATACACCTACCGCAACCACAACCCAGTCAGATCTGGCAGTGCAGCTGAAGTGCTGAGTGTACAGAGCAGCTTTAATCAAAGACAAAGCACCTACTCAGCATCCCTGCCTCTCAGCAGTCCTCTTCATTCCATTACTACATGAGCCTATTCCAGGTTCTTTACTCAAACACTCTCCCTCTTTTGCTTTTAACACTAGAAACTATTTATATCCCCTATCTTTACTGTATAAAATAACTTTATTTCTGGCCTTGTTTTCTAACACCAACACCTAAGCATTCTTAACTATATATATATATATATATATATTATTTGAGAAGTAAAATCATGTAAGATGATAAAGTAATAAATCATGAGAGTCTGTGCGTTTTATCACAGATAAAGGGTGTTCTAGGGCACAACGCAAACCCTTTACTGATGGTAAAATTATGGTAAAATCAGTGCAACAGACATGAATAAGTAACAATTCATAAAAAGGCAGCAACTACATTATAATGAAATACACCAATGTTTAATGAAGCGCTACATTTATTGTAAGATGATATTAGCTATTCATATTATAATACTAGTAAGCAAAAGAGACTAATTTCAAAAACATGTAAAAAATCTTACTGAGCCCATCTGGAATTAATTGTATTTTCCTTACACATTTCCCTAACAAAAAATACCAACAAAAAAAAAATATATAAAATGAAAATGTATTTATTCCCAAAATATATTTTCTCTGAAAACAAGTGTTTAATTTTATGCAGTTGTTCTTAGGCAAATGTTTTTATATTTTTAATGGACAACAGAACAAAAATCTGATTAAGAAAATAATTTTTGCAGTCTCCCATGCTTCAATCTCCTTCCCTCTTTTTGCTTGAGGTGCTTAGGAGTTCAGTGCAATTAAATAGCTGTGTGTGTTTTGACTGAGCGCAGCAGTGCAGGACTGAGATTAATGTCTGAGTTCAGCACTAAGTAATATTACAGGGCAGAACTGCAGTGCACTGCAGCCAATGAAACGGCACATGGCCTGACACCCTGTAAAACTATTACATGCACCAAGAGAGCATGTCATAAACAGCATACTGTCTGCAAAATGCAACCTGCCTCGTCATAAACAGAGATATTTTATATGACAGAAATGATATACAAAATATGTGTGAATCAAGGTTTCTGCTCCATGTGCTCTATGAAAACTGGAAGCTATCCCTGACTTTCCATTACTGTCATTCATGCATTCAGTGCACAATAATGAATAAATACTTTAGAAGATCAAAGATGAGAATCTGACCTTTGACCCTGGTCTTCCAATGTCACCCTAAAGTGAAAAGAAGAACGATTCAGTTTGATAAAAGACTTCACAATTAACAGACCCATAAGCAACTGATTCCTCGTAAACCGGATGTTTAGCCGTCTCACCTTATCGCCTTTGGGTCCTTCCATCCCTGGGATGCCAGTGTGACCCTAAAACAAAGTAAAACCAATGAATTCATATATTTTGTTCTCAACTCGCTTGGTTATCTGGGGAGGAACTTCGGTAACTCTTTGTGTTCCTTACCTGTGGTCCAGCAGGTCCAGGAGGTCCTGGTGGTCCCGCCACACAGAGTTCCTTCCCCTGCTCCCCATCCTCCTCTCGTACTCTCGTCCCCTCCACACGACTAGGCAAGGTCTTGAAAAACAGATAAATGGTGTATTAACAGACATGCTGTTATTTCCTGCTGTTTAAATTATGTACACTAATGTTATGTCACTCACAGGCTCTCTTTTCCAGACACCAGGAGGGGGCGGGAACAAAGGAGGGGGAGGCGGGGTCAGCAGACAACAAGGGTCAAATCTTTTCAAGATATCATTTGGATCCCGGTCTAAAGAATAAACCACAAAACCATCCAGAGAGACAAAGACACATTAATAATCAATAATCTTATTGTCAAAAACACTTGTGAAGGAATATCACTGCTGTTTAGCTGAGAAAAAAAAAAACTATATGAAAAATACACCTAACACCTAACAATATGAATCCATACACCGAATGGATACGTACGGATGAACATAGCCTATAGAATTCAACATAAGATCTGAACAAGACTTAATACCACTTGGGAAATATGAAGCCTGACAAAACATGCAACACCTTTAAGATGAAATATAGAACATAAATGAATCACTAACTGTATAAATTACCAAGCAAACATTTTATAAATGTCATGACAGCATAGACAATGTAAATATATTTCAATATGTTATGTATTTTTAATAAGGTAATTTTAATCCCAATGTGCAACCAAATCCACACCTGCATATTGAAGATGCATGCATATATTATATAGAATAAAAAAAGATACATGCATACAATATGCATATAAAATATATGTAATTATGTCCAAAATAAACAGTGGGGTAAGAAACATTTATGACGTTTAATGAATAAAGATATGTATTATTTAATTGCAGTTTCTAGGTCACTTATCAACAAGTTAATTTACATTTACAGATTTTGCACAAGTTTCCAGTCAAATGGTTAGGCTGATAATTTACAACTGAAAATTATTAATTAAAAAATAATTAAAAACCGAGAAAAGAACGTAAAACGTTTGGGCCCTATACTGCATGTAAAATAGAATGTAATAAGTAACATAATATTTTAATATATTTTTTTAATATATGTAATACATTGACCTGTCTATTTATCTATCCATCTAAAACTGCATATTTATATGAAAAGCTGCATACATACGCAAACATATCACAAGCCACGCGCTCTCTTTATCATCACAAACTGACAATCCCTCACGCGCTCGCGCTCTCATACCTGTAGGAATCGGGAGGATATTTTCCAGACTGTACGGTGAAAGGTAGGCTGACACCGAGTACAGCAGAAACTGCAGCTGTATCCCAATCCTGCTCATGGCCATGTTCCTGTATGAGTGCGTCCAGGGGCGCAAATATGGTGTATGCAGTATATGCAGTGCAGGGACGCCACACGGAGGGGGGCGCCATTGTGCCAAAACAAGTCTTTGACATTTTTATTTTGATCTGATCTGATCTGATCTTTCATTTCCTTTTTCAATTGACAGCTAGAAAAGCTAGAAAGCTAGAAAAAACCACAAAGTTTCTAAAAAACACACACTTTGAATG